>JAINUF010000030.1:352620-616979 GCA_029718625.1 Synaphobranchus kaupii
TTAAAGCAGCGTTTCAGCAGTACATTTACATTCTAACTTACAGAGGTCCTGTGTTTTCAATCAAAGTTCTTTCTCCAAATGGTGTGATGTACTTCCATTTAAAAGCACATGGATTCCACGTGTATAATAAGTCATTCATCCTGGGCACTCAGCAAGTGATGGCAGTATGTTTGTTGTGCTGTTGCTTATATCATCTTATATTTCTATATAGCGCACAAAGTCACTTTACAAAATTTTATTTAATGCAGCCATATTTCACATTTGCATACCTATACTGTAAAAGTATTCTTTGTTGCGCACAGTCCTTGTATTTGAGCTTCAGTCACTACTGAGGTGAGTCTCTAAGAGATAAGGGAGCTCTAACTGCAGGTTTCTCTGAGGTGAGTCTCTAAATGCGGGTTTCTCTGAGGTGAGTCTCTAAATGTGGGTTTCTCTGAGGTGAGTCTCTAACTGCAGGTTTCTCTGAAGTGCATCTCTAACTGCAGGTTTCTCTGAGGTGAGTCTAAATGCGGGTTTCTCTGAGGTGAGTCTCTAACTGCAGGTTTCTCTGAGGTGAGTCTCTAACTGCGGGTTTCTCTGAGGTGAGTCTCTAACTGCAGGTTTCTCTGAGGTGAGTCTCTAACTGCAGGTTTCTCTGAAGTGAGTCTAACTGCAGGTTTCTCTGAGGTGAGTCTCTAACTGCAGGTTTCTCTGAGGTGAGTCTCTAACTGCAGGTTTCTCTGAAGTGAGTCTAACTGCAGGTTTCTCTGAAGTGAGTCTAACTGCAGGTTTCTCTGAGGTGAGTCTCTAACTGCAGGTTTCTCTGAGGTGAGTCTCTAACTGCAGGTTTCTCTGAAGTGAGTCTAACTGCAGGTTTCTCTGAGGTGAGTCTCTAACTGCAGGTTTCTCTGAGGTGAGTCTCTAACTGCAGGTTTCTCTGAAGTGAGTCTAACTGCGGGTTTCTCTGAGGTGCATCTCTAACTGCAGGTTTCTCTGAGGTGAGTCTCTAACTGCAGGTTTCTCTGAGGTGAGTCTCTAACTGCAGGTTTCTCTGAAGTGAGTCTAACTGCAGGTTTCTCTGAGGTGAGTCTCTAACTGCAGGTTTCTCTGAGGTGAGTCTAACTGTGGGTTTCTCTGAGGTGAGTCTCTAACGGCAGGTTTCTCTGAAGTGAGTCTAACTGCGGGTTTCTCTGACGTGAGTCTAACTGCGGGTTTGGCCCTGCTATTCTCCAGCAGCCTGCACAGCAAGGGTAACGAGAGCTACGTGGACAGCATGATCCGGCGGCTGCAGATGTACTCGCGCAACCTGGAGCACCTGGTGGAGGAGAGGACGGCTCTGTACAAGGCAGAGAGGGACCGAGCCGACCAGCTCAACTTCATGCTGCTACCTGGGTCAGTCCAACACAGGCCGGGAGGAGGGGGGAGTGATGCATGCATATAAATACTGGGTCAGTCCAACACAGGCCGGGAGGAGGGGGGAGTGATGCATACATACAAATACTGGGTCAGTCCAACACAGGCCGGGAGGAGGGGGGAGTGATGCATACATACAAATACTGGGTCAGTCCAACACAGGCCGGGAGGAGGGGGGAGTGATGCATGCATATAAATACTGGGTCAGTCCAACACAGGCCGGGAGGAGGGGGGAGTGATGCATACATACAAATACTGGGTCAGTCCAACACAGGCCGGGAGGAGGGGGGAGTGATGCATACATACAAATACTGGGTCAGTCCAACACAGGCCGGGAGGAGGGGGGAGTGATGCATACATACAAATACTGGGTCAGTCCAACACAGGCCGGGAGGAGGGGGGAGTGATGCATGCATATAAATACTGGGTCAGTCCAACACAGGCCGGGAGGAGGGGGGAGTGATGCATACATACAAATACTGGGTCAGTCCAACACAGGCCGGGAGGAGGGGGGAGTGATGCATGCATATAAATACTGGGTCAGTCCAACACAGGCCGGGAGGAGGGGGGAGTGATGCATACATACAAATACTGGGTCAGTCCAACACAGGCCGGGAGGAGGGGGGAGTGATGCATACATACAAATACTGGGTCAGTCCAACACAGGCCGGGAGGAGGGGGGAGTGATGCATGCATATAAATACTGGGTCAGTCCAACACAGGCCGGGAGGAGGGGGGAGTGATGCATGCATACAAATACTCACAAATACACCACACACACCCCTCTCGCAGCCGTGGTACACTCTCTGAAGGGGTTCCAACAGGGTCAAGATGGCCTGTGACAGGGTGCATTTATGTACTGCTTTTCAGCATCCCAGAGCGCATTACAGCAAAGGGGGGAAACTCACCTAAGCCAGCACCACAATACAATACAGACATATATAAACAACCAATACCTTTCACCTTACTGTCATTGCACGCATTGGATATATACCACCTAATTTGAACAGGGGGGAGGTCTTACTAATGCACGGTGCACCGCCCTGTCCCTGCAGGCCTGTGGTACGTTCCCTGAAAGAGTGTGGCTGTGTGGAGCCCGAGCTGTTCGACGAGGTGACCATCTACTTCAGCGACATCGTGGGCTTCACCACCCTCTGCCAGTACAGCACGCCCATGGAGGTGGTGGACATGCTGAACGACATCTACAAGAACTTCGACAGCATCCTCGACAACCACGACGTCTACAAGGTGCAGCTTCCAGCACGCGCGCCCCCGTCTGTGTGAAGGTCTAAGGCTGATCCTTCATAAGAGCTGTAGAACCCCTATTATATTATAAGCTGTATGTAGCACCTTCATAAGCATTCATAAATGCTTATGTCAACAACCGCAAATAGGCATATGGTATGTCATTAGGTTACCGTGACAAATCAAGTGACACACAGTGTGCCGATTTGCGGTTATTAACACAAACATTTATGAATTTAGTGCTTATGTCGGGGCGGCATGGTGGTGCAGTGGTTAGCACTGTTGCCTCACAGCGAGAAGGTACCGAGTTCAAATCCCGGCCGAGGGCCCCCCTGTGTGGAGTTTGCATGTTCTCCCTGTGTCCTCCGGGTACGCCGGTTTCCTCCCACAGTCCAAAAACATGCAGATTAGGCTAATTGGAGACTCACACACTTCCTATGAGTGAGTGAATGGTGTGTGTGCCCTGTGATAGATTGGGTGTATTCTGTCTGTCCAGGGTGTATTCCTGCCTCTCGCCCAATGCACGCTGGGATAGGCTCCAGCACCCCCCGCGACCCTGACCAGGAATAAGCGGGTTAGATAATGGATGGATGGATGGATGGGTGCATGTAGTGCTTATGAAGGAATTACATTACTCTTAAGAAAGATGATGCATAGGAAGTGTTATAAAATTGGCTCTGAAAATACATGATTCTTTTAAAATATCAGTAGTTATACACCACAAAACGTTAGACTTTAGACTTTAGAATCTTATTAATGTTACTTTTTTGCTAAATAAAACAAACTATCTGCCAGTGGGGTGAGATATTTTTACTCATTTCAAGATTTGCCAGTGGATTTGCCAGTGGGGTAAGATAATTTCACTTGTCAAGTAAAAAGTAACTTAAAACAAGCTAATATTTTCCACTTTTGAGGAAAAAATTAATTATTTTAAGTCTCATTACAAGAAGAAAAGACAAGACAAAGTTTTTGTAGTGTACTGGTGTCTGAAGTGTTGGACCCTGATCTGAATTTGAGAATGTCCCTCTGGTTATATACTGCTTATAAGGAATTTTTTTGCAGTGACAAACCGTGAAATGTGGGAATGTTGAAAAACAGGATAAAATAAAAGATGGTAAATGCTATTGAATTAGATCATGTGCACTCACTCTGTCCCAATTCAGCCCAATTAAACTAAATTACATTAAATGCAAATGGAGCTTTGTTAGCATGACAAACAAAACTGTGTTTTGACTTTTTTTAAATTTTTATTGTGATATCACTCATTCATTGCTTTATAATTTCAGCAGAAAAACAGGAGCTCACACTGATTGCACTACATTTGTTCTTTGGAACATTAAGATATTTTTCTTTCTCTCCTTTCTATCTCACTCTTCCCCTCTTCTCCCTCCCTCCCCCCTCTCCCCCCCCCCCCCCCTCTTCCTCTCTGTCAGGTGGAGACAATCGGTGATGCGTACATGGTGGCGTCAGGGCTGCCCAGCAGGAATGGGAACCGACACGCTGTGGACATCTCCCACATGGCGCTGGACATCCTGGCCTTCATGGGCACCTTCCAGCTGCGCCACCTGCCGGGGCTGCCCGTGTGGATCCGCATCGGGGTGCACTCAGGTACCCCCCAAACCCCCGCGGTCCCTCTCTGTTTGTACCCTCACAAAAATAACAGAAAATGGAAAAATGCATTCCGTTCATTTAAGAACCTACAAATGTGGTTTTGTAGTATTTGGATGGTTTTTTGATGGTGACGGGTTTCGAGAAAATCCATGTCTAGTGAACATAGTCATGCAAACACTCCTGTTTATCACACCACACACACACACTTATTATTTCCTTGTTAATGTTTCTCTTTAACACATACAGTTGAAGTCGGAAGTTTACATATACTTAGGTTGAAGTCATTAAAACTCATTTTTAACCACTCCACAGATTTTATGTTAGCAAACTATAGTGTTGGCAAATCAGTTGGGACATTTACTTTGTGCATGACACAAGTCATTTTTTCAACAATTGTTTACAGACAGATTATTTCACTTTTAATTCACTATATTACAATTCCAGTGGGTCAAAAGTTTACATACACTAAGTTGACTGTGCCTTTAAAATTTTTATATTTGGTCACATATCCTTTGCATGCCATGACTTCCTGATGTCTGTGACCCAACAACAACAAAAGACTCTTGATATCTTATTTTCTGGTACTCTTACAAGCAATACTATAACGTCTCTGCATTTGAATGGATCTCTGTGGGAATTGGGGGGTGGGACTAGATTTAGCTGTAAATTATACATGATCCATGTCATTATGGTGATTTTGTTAGTATGTGCAGAGTTGATACAGAAATACACAAACTAAGGGCAGTAACTGCCTGAACGTGTTTGAGGTTATTCTGGTTATTCAAAGTGCTCAAACAAATGTTCAGTTTAGTGGAGGATTGACGTGTTATTCTGTACAGAAATAAGATTGATAGGTGAGACCCGGGTTCAAATATTATTTGTTTTGGATGCAAATACTTTTCTGCATTTGACTAAGCTTGCCTGGTATATTGGAACAAATTAAAATATAGCTGCAAGCAGCGATTCCCGGGGACCGAGCAGCATGAGCAGCATCCTCTTTGTTGGAAATTAATCAAGAAATCTTGCCCACTAAACCGCAAAAAAAGGACAACATAGGTAGGCCTACACATAGACGGATGTTTTTGTCGGCTTTTGTGTGAGAATGAGACTAGTGACGATGTTTGAAAAGAAATGTTAGTTCAAAACATGTAGCCAATGGCACAGTTATGAATAGATTTTTTACGTTACTGCAACAACGCGCTCTGTACCAGATCATATTTTGCGTGAAATAATTTTGCAGCTATGCTGCTCTATCCCCTAATCATCCCAAAAGTGTAAATCCTGCCCATATGCTTTTCCACAGAAAGGTATTTGAATCCAAAACAAATACTATTTGAACCCAGGTCTGGACTGTGTGGCACAGTCTTGTAGGGCGGCTGGCTCATATGCGCCCCCCCCCTCCCTCCCCTCGGATGGGGGTTTGATCCCCGCCATGGCCCCCTCTGAGCGGTCTTTCCCTCTCTGCTTTCTACCTGTCTGTTACCCTCTCTGCTTTCTACCTGTCTGTTACCCTCTCTGCTTTCTACCTGTCTGTTACCCTCTCTGCTTTCTACCTGTCTGTTACCCTCTCTGCTTTCTACCTGTCTGTTACCCTCTCTGCTTTTTACTTGTCTGTTACCCTCTCTGCTTTCTACCTGTCTGTTACCCTCTCTGCTTTCTACCTGTCTGTTACCCTCTCTGCTTTTTACTTGTCTGTTACCCTCTCTGCTTTCTACCTGTCTGTTACCCTCTCTGCTTTCTACCTGTCTGTTACCCTCTCTGCTTTCTACCGGTTTGTTACCCTCTCTGCATTCTAGCTGTCTGAATGAATTAAGACGTGTGTGTGTAATCCTCGTTTCCTGTTCGGAGTGACGTTTGTGTGTAATCCTCGTTTCCTGTTCAGAGTGGCGTTTGTGTGTAATCTCTGCTTCCTGTTTCTAGGTCCCTGTGCAGCAGGAGTGGTGGGCATTAAGATGCCCCGATACTGCCTGTTTGGAAACACAGTCAACACAGCATCACGCATGGAGTCTGCAGGCCTACGTAAGAAACACACACATAGGCTACGCAAACACACACACACACACACACACACACACACACACTCACACAAACACACGCACATTTACCAGAATACAACATTTAAACGAAATTTCCATCTGCTTAAAAGCCCCGTACCCACACAATGGGTACATGTGTTGATTTGTTTGTGTGAATTAATTAATCTTTACTGTGCCTCACCCCCCTCCCCTCCCCTCCCCCCCCTAGCACTGAGGATTCATGTCAGCCAACCCACTATCAGCATCCTCCAGCGGACAGACTGCCAGTTTGAGTTTGAGAGGCGGGGAGAGACCTACCTGAAGGTCAGGAGTGCGGAGCTGCACCGGCTGCCTGTGGGCCGTTAAGCTGAGCTCTGAAACTGAAGCTGAAGCTGCTGTTTTGTGTTCTTGTCTTTCAGGGCAAAGGCATGGAGACCACATATTGGCTGACAGGAGTCAAGGGGCAGGACTATGACCTTCCTGTTCCCCCGACAGCGTGAGTTCTGCCGCCTCTGGCCATTAACTTGTGTCCGGTGGCCCCGTGAGTTTAGACCGCCTGCTCTAATCCAAGACGGTCATGTGTTCATGTTTAAAAAATGGGAAAGGGGGGGCGGTCCGCGGTCTCCGTGTCTGGACCGTGCAAATTTACTGCTGTGAGCTCAGTGCTAGAATGGTGCCTGTCCCAGGGTGAGGGGGTACCTGTAGAGTACATGTTACCTGTAGAGCACCTGTAGAGTACCTGCAGAAAAAAAAGGCTCTAAATGGCCTTACACCTCAGTATATAAAAAACATGCTAATTAGATACAAACCAGCAAGAACCCTCAGGTGCACAGGCAGAGGTCTTTTAACCATCCCTCGTATTGACTCAAAGCCTAAGGACCTGAGAGAGGCCCCCACACTGAACACTTTTAAAAGCAGGTTAAAAACACTTCTTTTCACAACAGTCTATGGCTAACTTCTTAGCGTGAATGTGTGTGTGTGTGTGTGTGTGTGTGTGTGTATGTGTTTTATATATTTTACATATTTTGGCATTTGTATACTCTGCACTGATTTTTGCACTTCTGCACTTGCATTTCTTTTATTATTATTATATGTCATTTTTATGTAAAGCACATTGTGTTGCATTTTATTATGTATGAAATGTGCTATATAAATAAAGTTGACTTGACTTGGTAGTCTCTGTTAGTGGTGCAGTGTAATATGAAAGTAAGCTTTGTGATGGGGTGGTCTCTGTTAGTGGTGCAGTGTAATATGAATGTAAGCTTTGTGACGAGGTGGTCTCTGTTAGTGGTGCAGTGTAATATGAAAGTAAGCTTTGTGATGGGGTGGTCTCTGTTAGTGGTGCAGTGTAATATGAATGTAAGCTTTGTGATGGGGTGGTCTCTGTTAGTGGTGCAGTGTAATATGAAAGTAAGCTTTGTGGTGCGGTGGTCTCTGTTAGTGGTGCAGTGTAATATGAAAGTAAGCTTTGTGGTCTCTGTTAGTGGTGCAGTGTAATATGAATGTAAGCTTTGTGACGAGGTGGTCTCTGTTAGTGGTGCATTGTAATATGAATGTAAGCTTTGTGACGCGGTGGTCTCTGTTAGTGGTGCAGTGTAATATGAAAGTAAGCTTTGTGGTCTCTGTTAGTGGTGCAGTGTAATATGAAAGTAAGCTTTGTGACGATGTGGTCTCTGTTAGTGGTGCATTGTAATATGAATGTAAGCTTTGTGACGCGGTGGTCTCTGTTAGTGGTGCAGTGTAATATGAAAGTAAGCTTTGTGGTCTCTGTTAGTGGTGCAGTGTAATATGAATGTAAGCTTTGTGACGAGGTGGTCTCTGTTAGTGGTGCATTGTAATATGAATGTAAGCTTTGTGACGCGGTGGTCTCTGTTAGTGGTGCAGTGTAATATGAAAGTAAGCTTTGTGGTCTCTGTTAGTGGTGCAGTGTAATATGAAAGTAAGCTTTGTGACGATGTGGTCTCTGTTAGTGGTGCATTGTAATATGAATGTAAGCTTTGTGACGCGGTGGTCTCTGTTAGTGGTGCAGTGTAATATGAAAGTAAGCTTTGTGGTCTCTGTTAGTGGTGGTGTAATATGAATGTAAGCTTTGTGACGAGGTGGTCTCTGTTAGTGGTGCATTGTAATATGAATGTAAGCTTTGTGACGCGGTGGTCTCTGTTAGTGGTGCAGTGTAATATGAAAGTAAGCTTTGTGGTCTCTGTTAGTGGTGCAGTGTAATATGAATGTAAGCTTTGTGACCAGGTGGTCTCTGTTAGTGGTGCAGTGTAATATGAATGTAAGCTTTGTGATGCGGTGGTCTCTGTTAGTGGTGCATTGTAATATGAATGTAAGCTTTGTGATGCGGTGGTCTCTGTTAGTGGTGCAGTGTAATATGAATGTAAGCTTTGTGACGAGGTGGTCTCTGTTAGTGGTGCAGTTTAATATGAATGTAAGCTTAGTGATGATGTGGTCTCTGTTAGTGGTGCATTGTAATATGAATGTAAGCTTTGTGACGCGGTGGTCTCTGTTAGTGGTGCAGTGTAATATGAATGTAAGCTTGTGACGAGGTGGTCTCTGTTAGTGGTGCAGTGTAATATGAAAGTAAGCTTTATGACGTGGTGGTCTCTGTTAGTGGTGCAGTGTAATATGAATGTAAGCTTTGTGACGAGGTGGTCTCTGTTAGTGGTGCAGTGTAATATGAATGTAAGCTTTGTGACGAGGTGGTCTCTGTTAGTGGTGCAGTGTAATATGAAAGTAAGCTTTATGACGTGGTGGTCTCTGTTAGTGGTGCAGTGTAATATGAATGTAAGCTTTGTGACGAGGTGGTCTCTGCAGGGAGAGCTTCCAGCGGCAGCAGCAGGATCTGGCCCACATGATCCAGTCCTGCCTGGAGAAGCGCTCACAGGGCAGCGGCAGGATGGCGCAGCGGAAAACGCTCTCCACACGACAGAGGAGGAGGGAGAAGGAGGAAGGTCAAGGTGACCAGCAGCCCGAGTACCTGCACCTGGTGGACAACCTCACCACATACATGTAGACCCTCACCCAAACCAGCACATACATGTAGACCCTCGCCCAGACCAGCACATACATGTAGACTTTCGCCCAGACCAGCACATACATGTAGACCCTCACCCAAACCAGCACATACATGTAGACCCTCACCTAGACCAGCAGCTACATGTAGACTCTCGCCCAGACCAGCACATACATTTAGACCCTCACCCAGACCGGCACATACATGTAGACCCTCACCCAGACCAGCACCCACATGTAGACTAAAAAATATACTACTGCTTATATGTTGGCTCACACCTAAACCAGATTCCTCAGATATCTGCAGGACACATAGACTATAGAGTCTTCTGGAAGCTCACCTGCACATTCAGTATAGTGGTGTTAATTAGCTTAGCTAAACAGCAGCTAAAACATATCTTATCACCATATGCACCTTACATAAAACCATCCCAATAATAACACTCTTAACAAAAAGCCTTCCTTTGGAAAATGAGGTCTCATTCATCCACAAATCACACCTGCACCTTATGGAATTTATTCATCTATGGATATGAAAATATTCTATAACCCTACCTGTATTATATTACATAGTTGTACTGTATGAATATTTGACCTGCATTGCAGACTTTGTTAACTTATGGTTTACCTTTTATCAACTTTTTAATTTCCTAAAAGAGTTAAGAATTTTATTAGTTTTCCTATTTCAAAAGTAAACTTGTATAAGTCAGGTGGTTTACTTATAACTACGGACAATTAATATGGATTTCAGATTGAAGATGAAGAACAATGAATATAAATGTATTTTTCATTCATGTTCCGTTTCAAGAAATGATTATTCTCGGTTAAATGTCTGTACGATCACAGTACTGTGTTTATTTGTCAATAATGTTTGTGTAAAATGGACGGCAGTGTAGTATAATGGTTAAGGAACTGGACTTGTAACCGAAAGGTTGTAGGTTCGATTCCCAGGTAGGACACTGCCGTTGTACCCTTGAGCAAGGCACTTAACCTGAATTGCTTCAGTATATATCCAGCTGTGTGAATGGATAAATGTAATAAGAAGTTGTGTAAATCGCTCTGGATAAGAGCATCTGCTAAATGCCTGTAATGTAATGTAAAATATATTTTTTATTTCAAATTTTCATTTACTTGACTGTCATTTAGTGAGTCATAAATGCGTAACTTCAGTGCACACATAAATGCCATAACCTTACAGAATATATGTGATCAATTATGTTACCATATGAGAACTGTAGTCTTCAGTGGGAGGGCTATGAAATCTGGACTGAATCCGCTACTGAAATGACCAATCCTTAAAGATGGTAGGCCATGGGCGTCTAAACCAAGTCCTGGAGGGCCACGTTTTCTGTGCGTTTCAGAACCATTGATTTGTTTAAGTTGGTGATTGGTTAAATAATCTGTACACCTTGTTCTCAAGGCTTTAATTGGCTGCTGATTTTAAAAAAACCAGAAATACCTGGGCCGTGGCCTTGAGTTTCACACCTCTGTGATAGGCCATGAACAGACAGTTAGATCTGTAGTAAGAGTGACACTGACTGGTCTTCACTGCACTTCATTTAATCCAGACATTCATGTGCATATAAGCAGTTTATTTGTCCTTCCAGACATACTGTGTTTTGTATAAAAGCAAGAGTCAGTTACTGACATTGACATTTACATCATCTGCAAAAGAATGCAAACACGTTCAGCATCCCGCCTGTACATCTGGCCCAGGGGTTCCCAGGCCCGGTCCTGCAGAACCACAGGGTCTGCAGCTTTTTGCTTTCCCCTTAAAACAAGCTACACACATAGCCCCAAGAAACCAGGAGAGGTGACTCAATTGCGTCAATTCATTAAACGAGTGCTGAGTACCAAGGAAAATCAGCAGACCCTGTGGTTCTCCAGGACCATCTGCAGACCCTGTGGTTCTCCAGGACCATCTGCAGACCCTGTGGTTCTCCAGGACCATGAGCAGACCATGTGGTTCTCCAGGACCAGTCTTGGGGCCAGATATACGAGCGAGAGCCTCCAGGAGTTGAAGACCCCTGAACTAATCATGCTTTTTGGCGCCCACCCCGTCGTGCCAAAACTGGATCTCGGGCAAAAGCTGTACAAACAAATGTTGTGTTTGTAGTGTCAGAGATACCACTGATACAAGATACTAAAAATAGGTGACTGGGCAAGGCGAGATGAGTGCTGTGGAAATGTAAAAACGGGCCTTGTGCAGCATTTCCCCTCTGCCCCTCACTCAGTGTACTGCGCGGTTTTAGCCGTCACCAAAGCAGCTTCTCCTAACTCTGTCGCAGGAACTGGGATCCCGTGGTCCTTCCTGCCGTTACACATGTGCACATTGCCCCCGCCGCTGCCCCCCGCGTCACACTCAAAGGCGTCCCTCCAGGTAGGCACTTCCGGTTTTAGGAGTCCTTTGGGTCCTCCGTTTATGTGTGGACAGGAAGTGGGAGGTCCTTCTCTCTCCACCGCCGCCGAGTCTGTTCTGCCAGCCCGCTCAAGCCCAGGGTAGATCACTGCTTCTGTGTCCGCTGGAGCATTACAATCACTTTGGTCATGGCTACCTTCAAAAACAAACAAAAAAAGCATGATTACGTCAAGAAAAAATGTTTTTTTAATGAATAATTTAACTAGTAATTTATTACATACTCTCCCAAGTCTTCCACTTTATTGGACATGGTCTCCCATGTTATTTTCTGTTTGCTACTGTTGCACATTATCCAACTCATCGGTGCTTACTTTGACAATACTTAATTGTTACATTGATTTTATACCTAACCAAGGTGATTCCCAGTTTAGTTTTGTAAGTGCATCACTTGGCTAATTTCACGTTAGGCTGTACGTACTATGTACTATGAAATACAACCAGGTGATAGGTGGTAGGATGAACCAAACTTTTACAAATCAGCCTTTTTAGCAGTCAGGTAAACTGCAAGCACCTTTTCAAAAAGTAGCTTGTATGTACTGCTGAAAGAGTGACCTACTGATGTACTTTATATCCAGTCATTTCTCACCTATCATAATGTGTGACTACTCTTAAGTGAGGTGTGAGAGAGGGGGGCATAAAGATAGAGAGGCAGACGAGGGAGGGACAGAGAGGGGTAGTGAGGGCTTAACACTAAAAAGACATTTAACCATAAAGAATATGAAGAAAACATGCCATTGAAATACCCAATAAAATGCAAAGAAAGAGGGCAGAAAGACAAAACAGCAGCTCATACCTACTAAAATAAGGCAAAAACAACAACACTAAGAGCCCTTTAACTATAATCAAACAGAATATGGAGAATACATCCTGTAAAATAACAGAGAAAGAGACCATAGTAATCAAAAGAGGCAAAAACCAGGCACAGCGCTAAAGATAACCTGGAAATAATTTCCACAACTACGTACAGGTGATTATTCAGCATCAAGAACCACATCAACACTGGAATTTATACAGCAGTGAATGTCTTACCTGCAGAGTGCCTCATCTGCCTTCTGTAAATGATGAACCATAGAAACAGGGCAAGGATAGAGCCGTTCACCACAACCACCACAGGTATCCACACGGATGGGCTGACCACTGAGGCATGCAGGGAAGGGGCCTCGGTGCCGGCCCTCAGAACAGGCAGTGGTGCTGTTTTGGACAAAGCGAATAACTTCTCTCGGATTCTGAGTCATTCTCCGTCCGTTCTAGATTCTAGTTAGAATTTACAGCGGTCGTCTCTCAGCCCATCATTTTATCCACATTTACGAGGAGCCGTTAAAGATTTACCCCCCGAACCGGACAGCTGTACATCAGCTGCAAGCAGCTCCGTTTGCCCCCGCTCTACCAAACCTCGGAGTGCCTGCAAAATTGCTGAATGGAGACTCACCTGTGGCTTGCTGTGGCTTCCTAGCTGCTTGTTGGACGCAGTCCTTGACCAGCTTATCGTACTCTGAGCCGGGCTGACAGGTCATCATAGTGCCAGTGATCTTCTCAGGGGCAGCTATGCAGTATGAGCCTGTAGCCCGTGGCCCCGATTAAGCCCGCTTACAACTGAGCAGAGAGAGGGGAGAGGACAACAGAGACAGACACGTTTCACTTCTACATTTTTTTCTTCATTATTCACCAAAGGAAAGTGTGAATCAGTCATGAGGGTCTCTTGGGAGATTCAGACAGATAAAAGTGTAGATAGAAGAGGGGAGGGGAGCTAAAAGAGAGGGAGAGAAACAGTGTTAAGGGAGGGGGGGGGGGGGTTTAAACAGACACAAGCAAGAAAGATTACATGAAAGGAGACAAATCAAAAAAAAAAAAAGTATTTTCTTATTTACAAATCTAAAGAAACGCATGTTTCCCATTACAGACAACACACGTGCATATTATCATTTAAACGCCTATTTTATTCACGCACACAAGCATGCAAAATGCTAACTGCTAAGTATCGGTTCTGCTTACCAGCACATTAAGGAAATGAGTCACTTCCTGTCTTCTCAGTGGCCTTTAATTAGACTTCAGCAATCATCTGCCAATACAGTTTGAAAATGAACTTGAACCTGGATTGACTTGGAAGTGCTTATAGGGATGTCAGCGGAATGTCTATGACGTACAATACACAAAACACCCAAACAGCCCTTTAGCAACACTAGAAGAAGAGGCAATCCCCGGGATCCCTGCAGTGTTCCTGTAGACCCAATTACTAGTAACAAGGAAGGGCTAATTCTGTGCGTCTTTAATGCATTTCATTACAAATGTCAATCATTTCTTTATTCTCTGATGGTGCCTTCCTTGACTGTACCATACCTTGGTGCTCAAACCTGTCTCCAGGGAGTCACCGCGTGCGTCCCAATATTCTTCACTCTTCACCTCCTTTCCTACACTCTTCTCCTATACCTGGAAGTATGCAAAACTGCCTGTACGTTTAAAGTACAAGTAGTTGCTTGTACAGTATACAATGTACCTGACATTGCGGTTAGCATCGAGACATTAAGATGTAACCATTAATAATAATTTATATATAATCAGAAACTTTAGATTAGGACACAAAGATCGGTTTCCGGGGCATGGACGAGAGGAGGTGGTAGTGGAGGAGAGGAGGATGCATTTATCGAGTAATGGGCCGCACCCACCGTTTCTGCTGACATTCACCTGATTCCGCCAATCTCAATTGAACCAATCTAGCTGCCGTTTAGAGTGCTGGAAACATGGCTGGCCTAGAGGCTCCTGGGACAGGAGCTGGAGGACTGAAGTACAGAGTGCTGTCTATAACCATGTCAGACAAACACAAATGCAAAGCGAACCAATAACAAAATGGGTATAAACTCAGCTGTGGGGGGTGCCCTCTTTATTACTCATGAAAATTCTCGTACAAAATGGAATTTTAACAAACATACAGCAGCGCAAACATGGGAAAAAAAGTTCCTTTCACAAACGACTGACATTTAAAAAGCACAATTTTAGGCCAAGTAAATTCAAGGCAGTTTGGACGGAAACTGCAGCCCTGAGCACTTAATTATTTTAAGATTGTATAAAATTTCACAATGCCCGCTTTGATCGCTAACATACCGCTTGCACTTGAGCAAAAACATCCAAAGACATAGATACAAAGACATAGATACAAAGACATAGATACAAAGACTTGATACAAAGACTTGATACAAAGACTTGATACAAAGACATAGAATCCGTGATAACAGCTAAGTGTAGGAGAAAACACCCAAATACTGACAACAATTATTGCAATTTGTCCCTAGTGGCCAACTAGAAACATTTCTTAGGTCATGAGGCCTTTTTACCGCCCATCATGCGTCATACTACCACGTTTCTTAGGGTCTGTAGAAAAGAAGAAGTGTTTCTCTTTTCCCAATTCACCCCCCTCCCCCCCATTTATATCTTTTTTAGATCCTGTTGGAAGACGCTTTGGGTAAGATGTTTGGGCGTTCCCCCCCAGCGGCTGGGCTCAGGGCAGGAACAGGGTGGGCTGCATGCTCAGGAAGGTGAAGTTGTAGGTGAGGGGCAGCCCCTGGTGAGCGGTGTTGTTGAACCCGCTCCAGGAGAAGGGCGGCAGCCCCCCCTGCGTCGTGGGCCCGTTCACCGCCTCCGCCGCGAACCGCAGCGCCATGTCAAAGTCCGTCACCTGCGGGCGCGACGGAGGGGGGGGGGTAGAGGAGGGAGATGGAGAGCGAGAGACAAATGAGGGAGAGGAGAAGAGAGAGAGGGAGACAGATCACAGAATGAAAACAGTGAGGGAGAAAGGGGAAGATGAAGAAGAGAGAAAAGAGGATGTTAGAGGAAAAAACGATTACGTTTTTACTCCCTTTTCATTTGGGCATTTGGAATATTCAGTCGTATTCACCAGCCGTGTTCACTGTTCACCATTATGTAAACCTCCGCAATCAAGTCCCTGAAACACATTGAAATCAAACCACTGCTTCTTTTCACACTGGAACAGTGCCTGAACAGGATGCACCACCCAAAAGCCCCATCATATTATTTATCTATTAATTTTACCATTTACCAATTTTTTCTTCTGTCAAAAAATAAACTATATATTTTTTTAATTGTCTCCGACATCTGAAATAATTTTCCCCAGTTTGTTTTCTGGCAGTCTACGCCAAGACAGATTTTGAGCCCCTTTGGGCTACAGAGTGTAGGTAAGGGCTGTAGAGACCAGATAAGGCCTGTACATATTCCAGAATATTCCCTGGTCAACCCTGTGGTTGTTTCATGGAGCTGTTCTCCGCTTCCTCACGTTAAATTGTAGCCCGGCTGCTCAGTGCAGCAAATCAAGCTCACGCTTCACGACCGGGCTACCGTCAAAAAAAAGGTTTCAAACAATGAACAAAACATGTCATCTCTAACCCATGTCTATGTTTATGGCTGGTGGCTTTATGAGCAATGGTGCAAACTTTTGTTTTTTATAGACAACAATATAATCACGGAGCCTGGATGGAATGGCCCTTTGGACCTGACGTAAGCAAGGTTTTGGCAGTGAGTTAGTGATGAAGGGCTTTTTGCCTTGGTGTCGTAGCAGCCTCCTGGGCTTGGATTCTCCTCCTTCAGGTCGTTACGGCAGCAGATGGTCTTGCAGGGGTGTCCCTGGGCGTAGGGGTCATTCTTGTAATCTGAAACGAAAGGAGAACATTACAGAAATTAGAAAGAGGAAGCAAAACTACGAACAAACAACAACAAAAAAAAAACCCAGCGAAGGCCAACATCACAAGCCCTCCTGCAGAGCCACGGTGACCTGAAAATGACAGGTTCATGTTTCCTGTTATAACAAACTTCCATGAAAACCAGAGCACATGAACTGCGGAGGACACCAGACCACAGAGGTGTTAATATTTAATAAATGAAATACCTTAGCGCTTGTCGGGCAGACGTGATAGGCTTACAATGCTAGAGTAGAGATTAGTGAACATCGGATGGAAAACCCAGCAATGTATTTATTTAACAGTGTATTTTTCACTGTAAATGCACCTATTAAAAATGACGATTCAATTATTAAATGTAGTATTCCCAGTGCTGCCATTATTTGTATGGTAACGTTTCAATTACTGCTGCCATGCTATAATGTGACCAATAATACAATGTGTTTCAAAGTGAGATAATATTTCACAGCAGGAAGGATGAAACGTGGACGTTAAAATTCAACCATTTTGACAAAACTCAGAATGCAGGATTACCTTGAATCTGCCTTTGATAAACAGAAATTTATAGTTATTTACTATTACTTTTTAAATCATGTTTTTCATTTTGTCCCTGTTGTGAGTGCTTTTCCGGGCCCACGGCTGTGCGTACTGTTATATCTCATGATGTGCTTCAGGGAGGCCAGGTCAGTCACCCCTCCCTGGTCCCTGCGGAAGATCTTGGCTCGGGGGCAGAGGTCATAGGAGAAGTCCTGGCCATGCTCCTTCCACATTTCCAGGTAACCACTCAGGTTGTAGATCTTACTGTGGAAGGGCACGTTGTAGGAGGGCCAGTACCCTGAGGAAGGAGGGAGGGAGTGAGGAGAGAGGGGGAGAAAGAGAAAGGGAGGATTAGAGGCCTAGGTATGCAGGCTCATAGTGAAAACATAATCAACACAGTTGAGCACACACATCTGCCTTTTCCATGCGCCTCTATAAACAGACAAAATCTGCTTGCATCAGATTCAGTCTCCACAGTCACTCATATACCTTTAAGACATAAAGGGGCCTACGTGTGTCTGTCTGTAGATATACATGTGCACACACACACACTCACACACACACACACACACACACACACACACACACACACACACACACACACACACACACACACACACACACACACACACACACACACACACACACGCACGCACAGACACACACGCACAGACACAAGCGCACGCACGCACGCACGCACGCACGCACGCACACAGGTGTGTCCTTGTGTCTGTACAGCTCACCTCGCCGCAGGGCCTGAGTCTGGTCTGAATACTCCACCAACCCAGGAATCTGCTCCACCACAGTCAGAGCCCCTTCCCCAATGCAGCTGCCCAGAGAGACTCTGCTCAGGTCCACCACCATGTACTGGTTATTATAGGTGCCTGGGAGGCAGGGGGAGGAGGAGGGATCACTCTCAATGACACCACACCCAAAGCCAATCATTGACAAAAAAATATTATTATGGAGTCAAACCAAAAACCTTATTATGAAACAATAGTTGGAAAAAAAAGTTTCATTTTAAGATGAAGAAAAACTCACATTGATTTGTATGCAGCATGTATGATGCTTGATTTCTCAAACAAAATTACGGAGTGCAGCAGACCCTCGCCAACCGTAGTTCTGACTTTTATACAACCTATCAACTCCAGTTTCGCAAACGGCAGTCTTTGGCCTCGATTATCTACAGGATGGCGTGAAGTCTTTCATCTAAATCTGTGCATTTTCATATTACTCATAGTGATTTGGAGTTGGCTGGTTATTAGCATTACTAGGCAAGGAACTGTGCCGCTTTCTGTATTTACAGACTGTTAGATTCAGCGATGAACTCAAAGACCCTTTAATGGGAGTGACTGTAAGTGACTTAAACCGTTATTGTAACCATAATACTGAATAAGGTACAACATGAATAAAAAAAACTTTATCTGCTGTATATTACTAGGAGTTTCAGATGGATTCCTACATGTTATTATGTCTGTGTGCAAACTATATATATGCAGTGTCCAGGCAGTGGGCGTGGTTCCGTGTCCTCACCAGAGTTGTATCTGGTGAAGGTCTGTGCCCACTGCTTCCCGGTGTGCGCCAGGGAATGTGCCAGCCGAACCCTCTGCCAGGACAGCAGGCTCTGTGGCACCACCAGGGAGAAGAGCGAGGTGTTGAAGACGTTGTTGGTGGTCTGGGTCATCAGCAGGCCACTGCCCAAGATGTAGAAGTCATCCAGGGACACCAGGAAGCCTACAGGGGTGTATTGCGTGGGAAAGGAAATCAACAGTATTACAATCACTGTGCTGAAACTGCAAACTGAAATCACTTCTACTCAGTAAATATGCCAGCTTGCGGTCACGGTAAGAGATGCTATTTTTAAAGTGACCATGGGATCAAAAATCATCATTTCACATTGTTTTTTTATTACTGGTGATTTTAAGACAGTACACAATAGACATACGACAAGCCCACATTATCTCTTAACTTGGGTACAAGCGCAGGGACTTAAATATTGTCCATGTTTCTGTTTATTTAAAGACAGAAATAAGAGGAAAGGCTTATCCATAATATTTGAATATGAAGAATAAGAGAAAGGCGTTTAGAGTGTTGTGATGCATTGGACCCACTCCCTTGGGCCCTGGACTAACCAGGATAGCTGCTGAATGACATTTTGCCTGTGGCGGTATGGGGCTCTGATACTCTGAAGTCCCAGTGCTTGTAGATGCGCAGTGTGGCCGCATAGGTGTACCAGCTGGAGTGAGCCAGCAGGAGGTTCTCAAACCCCGGCAACATCTGGCGGTTAACAGACAGGGGTGACTGATTTGCACTAAACAGAGTGAATGTCTCAGCAATGCACAACCTTTACATTCCAGGCTGAAATGGAGAATGTAGGGAGACAAACTGAGAGTGGAGGGAGACAAACGGAGAGTGGAGGGAGACAAATGGAAAGTGTAGGGAGGCTAACAGAGTGGAGGGAGACAAACGGAGAGTGGAGGGAGACAAACGGAGAGTGGAGGGAGACAAATGGAAAGTGTAGGGAGGCTAACAGAGTGGAGGGAGACTATGATCTGAACAACTATAAAATATGTTTTTGACCTCTGACCTTAATGAGGGCAGAACAGTGTCCCATGCCAGGCATTCTGTAGTTTGTGCGTCTGTGGTAAAGCTCAGTCTCTGGTACCAGGGCCGGGATGAGGTCCAGCAGGTCCCCCACCGCATTGAGGAACTGTACAGCGAACACGGACAGGGGCTGCGCAAAGAAACGGGCCGTCAGCAGGATCGGCAGCGCCACAAAACCAAATTTACAGAACGCGTGGTGAGGAAAACTAAGCCTGCATTGACACGCGTCCATCGACTGCATAATGCACAAGAGGAATGAGAGAAAGAAGAGGAAGAAGATGAAAACCAATCTGTGACACTGGACATTTTCTGCAGGAAGTGAGAACTGCGCACTTCAATACCAGTGAGGTAGCCTCTTCCCTGTTTGTGTGGTCTGGTGTCAGTTGAGACCACCTAACTACGGTGGTTGAGACAGGCAGTTCCCTCACCCACAGTTACAGACTCAAAATAACTTTCGTCACAGACTCTGATCTGGCACAACAGACACAGTAAATTACAGCTGTTATAAAGGATCTTTGCAGATATTTTGAGTGTGGGACAGAGATGTAAGTGTGAGTAAGCAGCTGTCCTTCCACTGGTCTGTCTGTCTGTCTCTCTTACCTCTCTCTTATTGAGCTTTGCCCAGTATGCAGCTCCAGCCTGAAGCCCATCCATTTGGGCTACGATGAAGCCAGCGTGTCGCCACAGGGTGTCAACGCCCTTATTGAGCTTCACCTGCTCTCTTGTCCACTGGTCCTGCTTACTGAGAGGGACAGAGACAAATTATCTGGCAGATAATTTGTGTGTGTGAACCTGTTTCAATTACAAGTGTAATGCAAGTGAGAACACACAGAGACACGCATTAGGTGTGTGTGTGTGTGTGTGTCTGTGTGAGAGAGAGAAACACCAATGCTAACCGTGCTGCAAATGACCCCTTTCGGGATGAGGTCACTCACCTCATCCAGTTCTTCACTGGACCTAGCACCTTTGGGTCTTTAATCAGCTGGGGATACATGTTAGTGTAGTGACTAAACATCTGCCTGATGGAAAAGAAAAGCAGGACACAACTTAATTTTACTGACAGCAATGAACGAATAAAAAAAACTCAATTAAAACTGCGGCCCAACCCCCCCGCCTCTCCCCTTTCTCTTACGGGGCTGTCAGGAATCCTTCCAGGTATCCCGCCAGGAAGAAGGTGACTTCGTCAGCTTCTGGGGTCTCCCCGTAACCTGCCCTCAGCTCCAGAACTCCCCAGCCCGTGTGCGACAGGGTGTCGTTAAAGTACCCATATGCGTCCCCCTCTTTTTCCAGAACCCCCTGTTTCAGCAGCACTGCCTTATGAGTAGCATCCCAGTACACCGTGGCCATCTGCATCTCTGATGGGTTAAAAAAAAAAAGTTCACTCTCAGTGGTCGCTTCTACACAGTGCTATCGCTCTATGTTGCTCCATATGGACCTCTGGCTTTTGATATGAATATCTGCAGAGTGCAGACATATTCATATCAAAAGCCAGAGGTCCAGATGGAGCAATCGCTCTAGCCTATGTAGTTGCACATTTTACGTCAGATGCTTTTTTATTGAAATCCTAACAGGAATAGGAATGCATTTTGCAAATTACTATAACACACAGACAGTTTTCGTTTCACTGGGTCGAGTTTTTGACGACGCTGAAGTTGGCTCCCGATTCGGAATTGCCGGTCCACCTTAAATCGGTCGCGAAAAGCGATTGTATGCTTTCACGGTCATCCTTCCGCTTTTTTCTCCGCTAAATCTAATTGGCTCAACATTCTGACAGCCTAGTTGTGTATATATACACTACTCACAAAAAGTTAGGGATATTTGGCTTTCGGGTGAAATTTATGGAAAATGTAAGTTCACGCTACAGTGATATTATACGTATCATGAAAGTAGGGCATTTAAGTAGAAGCATGCAATGGTGATTTCCTCATCTCAAACAATTTATTGAAACAAAAGCCAACAACAGTGGTGGGTATACCACAACAAAAATGTCAATGTCTCAATAACTTGTCATGTGCCCTTGAGCATCAATTACAGCTTGACAACGACGTCTCATGCTGTTCACAAGTCGACTTATTGTCTGCTGAGGCATGGCATCCCACTCTTCTTGAAGGGCGGCCCTCAGGTCATTGAGGTTCTGGGGTACAGAGTTACGAGCCTCTACACGGTGAGTCAGCTGATCCCATAGGTTTTCCAGGTCTGGAGAAAGTGCAGGCCACTCCATTTGAGGTACCCCAGTCTCCAGCAGCCTTTCCCTAATGATGCGACCTCGATGAGCTGGAGCATTGTCGTCCATGAAGATGAAATTAGGCCTGTGTTGTTCATGCAGGGGCACAATGACTGGATTAATGATGTTATTCAGGTAGTATGGGCTTGTCACTGTACCATTCACAAAGTGTAGGGCAGTTCTGTATTGACTAGACACACCTGCCCACACTGTAACACCGCCACCACCAAAGGGTCGTCTGGTGACAACAGTGGCTGATGCATAGCGCTCTCCTTGACGTCTCCAACATCGTTGGCGGCCATCATTTCTGCTCAATGTGAATCGACTTTCATCAGAGAACAGCACTGAGGCCCACTGGTCCCTCGTCCAGCGTAAATGCTCCCTGGCCCATGCAAGACGATGACGCCTGTGCCTGGTGGTGTGGTCAGGTACCCTTGCAGGTCGTCTAGCACGCAGACCACGCTGATGTAAACGGTTTCGAATGGTCTGACGTGACACTTGGGTGCCTCTCACCTCCCTTAAATGTGCCTGGAGTTGAGTGGCATTCATCATCCGGTTCCGCAGGGCACTGTTCACAATGAAGCGGTCATCAGTGTGGGATGTGGCCAAAGGACGTCCACTTCTATGCCTTTCTGTGACTCTTCCAGTCTCTCTGTATCTCTGTTGCAACCTGCTGATGACACTCTGTGACACTCTAAGCTCAGTGGCCACTTCCCTCTGAGAACATCCTGTTTGAAGCCTCGCAATGGCGAGGTACTGTTGATCAATTGTTAGGTGTCGTCTTGGTCTCATGATGTCAAAATGTGAACAGCATGATGAAGAGGACTGTTTAAATACCAATTCTAATTGAACCAGGAAATTTATTGGTCGATTCATGGATCAAACACCTGTTGTGAATTTTGCCGTTCAGCTCCTTGTTAGAGAACAGCAAGTTGTGCAAAAAGTACTGAAACATTGAATAGTTGGACATGTGCATTCAAAAGTTTAGAGAAGGTCAAATTAATTTCACCTGTAAAGGTTATAGTGCATTTTAGGTTCATCCTGAAATTTCACCCGAAAGCCGAATATCCCTAACTTTTTGTGAGTAGTGTATATATTTTTATTTTTATTTATTTTTTTATTATTTTTTTTTTTTGGATACTGCACCGTTTTGAAATAATCGCACTCCAAACTTCCTTGTCCACCAATGTAAATTACTGAAAAAGGTGAAATTTTGAATAATATTTTCTTGCCAATTTTAGAACGTCTCAAACTTTTGACACTTGGGTATGAGAGAAGAGGTCCTCCACTATATCTGTCCCAAGTTGGGTGAAATATTACTGTAGCATTTTGAAATAATCCCACTTCAAACTTTCTATGTACTCCAATGTAAATCAACTGAAAAAGGTTACATTTTGAATAGGATTTTCTTGCCAATTTTAGAACGTCTCAAACTTTTGACACTTGGGTATGAGAGAAGAGGTCCTCCACTATATCTGTCCCGAGTTGGGTGAAATATTACTGTAGCATTTTGAAATAATCCCACTTCAAACTTTCTATGTAATCCAATGTAAATCGACTGAAAAATGTGATATTTTGAATAGGATTTTCTTGCCAATTTTAGAACGTCTCAAACTTTTGACATGTGGGTATGAGAGAAGAGGTCCTCCACTATATCTGACCCGAGTTGGGTGAAATATTACTGTAGCATTTTGAAATAATCCCACTTCAAACTTTCTATGTAATCCAATGTAAATCGACTGAAAAATGTGATATTTTGAATAGGATTTTCTTGCCAATTTTAGAACGTCTCAAACTTTTGACACTTGGTTATGAGAGAAGAGGTCCTCCACTATATCTGTCCCGAGTTGGGTGAAATATTACTGTAGCATTTTGAAATAATCCCACTTCAAACTTTCTATGTAATCCAATGTAAATCGACTGAAAAATGTGATATTTTGAATAGGATTTTCTTGCCAATTTTAGAACGTCTCAAACTTTTGACACGTGGGTATGAGAGAAGAGGTCCTCCACTATATCTGACCCGAGTTGGGTGAAATATTACTGTAGCATTTTGAAATAATCCCACTTCAAACTTTCTATGTAATCCAATGTAAATCGACTGAAAAATGTGATATTTTGAATAGGATTTTCTTGCCAATTTTAGAACGTCTCAAACTTTTGACACTTGGTTATGAGAGAAGAGGTCCTCCACTATATCTGTCCCGAGTTGGGTGAAATATTACTGTAGCATTTTGAAATAATCCCACTTCAAACTTTCTATGTAATCCAATGTAAATCGACTGAAAAATGTGATATTTTGAATAGGATTTTCTTGCCAATTTTAGAACGTCTCAAACTTTTGACACTTGGTTATGAGAGAAGAGGTCCTCCCCTATATCTGACCCGAGTTGGGTGAAATATTAATGTAGCATTATCAAATAATCCCTCTTCAAACTTTCTATGTAATCCAATGTCAAAATCTATTGAAATTTCTTTTGAATTTTGAATCGGAATTTCTTGCCAAATTTAAAACGTCTCAAACTTTTGACACTTGGATATGAGAGAGGAAGAAGGTTCTATTTCATATTGTTCAATACGGCATGGTATGAGAGGAGACTGAATAGCAAATTAACCACCACTACGGGAGGAACCACGTCACGCCATAAATATGGCGCTTGTACGCCATCAGGCCTTTTTTTGTCTCAGTTTGAGCTGAGACTGGTTTGTATGGTACCTTTTATAATTTCTTGCCTCTCCCTATTGCCCGGAGCTACGTCCTGAACGGAGTATGCTTTCTGGGGCTTTCCCTCCCCAGCAACATGGAATCACGGTTTGTTGCTGTTTGTTTGGCTACCATTACTCGGTAGAGTTGTTACCTTTTGTTAGGCAGTTCACTGCCTTTTTTCCTTGCAGAAGTAGATCGGGTTATGCCGATATCTTCTGATTGTATTTTGTCCTGTTGAGGCATTGAATTTTCTTTCTCCTTGTTGTTACTAAGAAAGGGAAAAGGGACAAGCCGGAAGTAGCCTCTGTGTCAGTGGACACACGCTACCTGAGGTTTTAGCGGTCTCTGGCGGCCCTTCAGTGCTACTGATTCGGGCCTACTGCTAGCCACCTGCGCCAGCCTACTAGGCCTCTGCTTGGTTGGCTTAGCTAGCCGACACTACGCTGCCTGTGGTGTGTTGGAGGGATTTCCGCAGGATATGTCCTCCGCTACCCCCAGTAACCTTGCTATGGTGCCTACGTACCTGATGTCCTTCAGTGCTCAGCACCTTGGAGTCGGGGTACAAGCTCCAGTTCACACGCCCCCCCCCCGGGTTATCCCAAATCAGGAGAAACTGTCTACTGCGTGACTTCTCCTAGATGAGATTCTGGTGTTTCTGAAAAGGGAGCAATAACACCCCTGCCCTAGGTGGCAATGGGATTTATTTTATGTATTTCCCGGCACCTGAGATGGATGGGCTTCCGCCCCATCTTAGGCCGGAGAGGGCTCAACTGCTTCCTAAAGCGCCTGCCCTTCCACATGCTCCGCCGTTCCAGTCTCCCCCTACTGGTGGGAGACAGCGATTGGTTCACTTCTGTGGCCTTGCCGGATGTATACTTCCATATCCCCATACACCGGGATGACCGGAAGTACCTCCGCTTTTCCTTCCAAGGCAAAGGGTACGATCACTCGGTCCTCTCCTTTGGCCTAGCCCTGGCCCCACACACTTTTTATGAAGTGCAAGGAGACAAGCTGATCCCACTCTGTCACTAAGGGATTCGCATTGCGAACTACCTGGACGACTGGCTAATCTGCGATCCTTCAGAGGAGCAAGCCAGAAGGGATACAAGGTCAGTACTGGCCCACTTAGCTAGCTTGGGCCTGACCCTGAACAGGGGAAAAGAGCCACCTCACCCCCTCCAGAGAGAGGGTTTTCCTGGGCCCGGTTTTGGTCTCAATGTCCATGCAGGCACCTCTGACCCAGAGAGGCAGCATGTTTTTGATGGACAGTCTGTCCCACTTTGCTGCAGCGCGGCAGGTGACAGTAAACATTAACCGGAGGTTGCTTGGCTTGATGCCTTCAGCGGCCCAGGTGGTGCCACTTGGGCTGCTGCATACGTGTCCATTACAGCGTTGGGTGGCAGCACAGGGAGTAAGCCCACACGAGGACAAGCGGCGACTCCTCCCTATTTACCCAGTGTGTTACCTAGGGTGACGACCACCACGGACGCCTCCAAGACTGGCTGGGAGCGGTCGGAGAGGGTCATTCCCTACAAGGGTTGTGAAGCCACTCATGGGTCGGGAAGCACATCAACCTGCCATAAACGGAGGCAGTGCATCAGGCATTGACCCATTCCTCCCAGTGGTCCGACACAGGCAGGTTCTCGTCCGGACAGACAATTCCACTGTAGTCTCCTACCTCAACCAACAGGGTGGGCTTTGGTCTCCAACTCGACATGCAAAGCATGTCAACTCCTGCTGTGGGCACAGGCTTAGGGTATGTCCCCGAAGGCAGTACATGTACTGGGCACAATCAATGTGGAAGCCGATAGGCTGTCCAGGGGTGGCCTGAGAGCGGGGAAATGGTGCCTGCACCCAGACAGTGCAGTTCATTTAGGGAGTTGCTAGTGGGCACCCCGTCGCGCCTCCCAACCAGAGCGGATTTGCTGCCGCAGGCCTGCTATGGCAACCAAATCCACAGTTGTATGACCTGCTTGGCCCCTAGATGGGAGTGGCCACAGGGCCTGGGGCCAGCAGTACTGGAAACATTTCAGGCATCAAAGCCCCATCTACGAGGGAGCTCTACGCTGGGAAGTGGGCAGATGTTAGCTGCTGGTACCACAATAATGGGTTTACCCAATTATGACAGTTCAGTCGTTTTGGCATTCCTCCAGTCCCTCTTCAAAGAGGGGCTAGTGGAGTCCACGCTAAGGTGTTATCTGGCAGCCATATTTGACAGCCATGAGCGTATTGAGGGCCTGATGGTGGGATCTCACCCCCCCGCCAGCCAGTTTCCCTGAGGAGCCAGGTGGCTTTGCCCACCCAGGTCTAACTTAGTCCCTTCGTGGGACTTACAACTGGCTTTGAATCCACTCACTGAGCCGCCCTTCAAGCTGGACGGACTCAGTCTAACCTTGAAGAATGCCTTCCTGCTCGGTATCGCCTCCACGAGGCGTGAGAGCGAGCTGAATGCACTGTCAGTAAAACCCTCCTGTATGCGGTTGGGTGACAGTAGCTCATTGGTCTTTCTGCTTCTTAACCTTGTGTTTCGGCCTAAGACCCTCTCGCGGTCGTACATCTCTGTCTATGGTGTTGGAGCCGTTTCACCATCCTCCCCACGAGACCCCTGAACAAGCCAGGCTGCACTCACTGTGCCCCGCCCGGGCTCTACGGTCTTATATCTCCTGCACAAGTGCAGAGAGGAAGACCAAAAATCCTTTTATTGTTTTGGAGGGGCTATGAGGGGCTTTGCCCTATTGTACAGCGCGCGGCCCTCTGGATCATAGAGACGGTTCCATGGCGTACAGCAGTTCTGACGCACCCCCTCCCACAGGCGTGGTAGCTCACTCCACTCGGGGTGTAGCTACCTCCTGGGCCTTACTACGTGGCGCCACAATTGCTGACATTTGCGCAGCAGCGGGCTGGGCCTCATCACTCACTTTCAACAGGTTTTATCACCTGGACGTAGCGTCATCGGCATCAGTTGCCTCCTCTGTCCTCAGGGCAGCGGAGCAACCTTGTATGTAATTTTGTGATGATTTAGGGTTTCTATCACCCGGTGGTTATTTTCCACGTTTCCCACTTGAGCTTGCTCTTCTGGTAAGAACAGCAACCAATAGTGCATTTTGTTTTTTACAGGATTCGCAATAATGCAATGACCTGCAGTCCTGGTACCCCACTACATACCGCGCCCAACGTTATTTGGTATTCTGTGACCAATACCGTGGTCAGGCGGGGAACCTTGCACCCTCAGGATGGCAAGTGCCCTCAAGTCGGCAAAAGAGGCCGGGCGGTGTACAAGCGTCATATTTATGGCGTGACGTGGTTCCGCCCGTAGTGGTGGTTAATTTGCTATTCAGTTTCCCAGCAGCTCTTCCTCTCGGCGAGGATGCCCATAGTGTGGCGTGTTGACCGATATGAAATAGAACCTCGTTCATCTGTCATATCCAAGTGTCAAAAGTTTGACACCTTCTAAAATAGGAAAGAATAGGAAATTCCTATTCAAAATTTCACCTTTTTCAGTAGATTTACAAAGGATTACATAGAAAGTTTGAAGAGGGATTATTTTAAAATGCTAAAGTAATATTTCACCCAACTCGAGTCAGATGTGGTGGAGGACCTCTTCTCTCATACCCAAGTGTCAAAAGTTTGAGACGTTCTAAAATTGGCAAGAAAATCCTATTCAAACTGTAACCTTTTTCAGTCGATTTACATTGGATTACATAGAAAGTTTGAAGAGGGATTATTTCAAAATGCTACAGTAATATTTCACCCAACTCGAGTCAGATGTGGTGGAGGACCTCTTCTCTCATACCCAAGTGTCAAAAGTTTGAGACGTTCTAAAATTGGCAAGAAAATCCTATTCAAAATATCACATTTTTCAGTCGATTTACATTGGATTACATAGAAAGTTTGAAGTGGGATTATTTCAAAATGCTACAGTAATATTTCACGCAACTCGGGTCAGATATAGTGGAGGACCTCTTCTCTCATACCCACATGTCAAACGTTTGAGACGTTCTAAAATTGGCAAGAAAATCCTATTCAAAATATCACCTTTTTCTGTCGATTTACATTGGATTACATAGAAAGTTTGAAGTGGGATTATTTCAAAATGCTACAGTAATATTTCACCCAACTCGAGTCCGAGGTGTTGGGCTCTTCTCTCATACCCAAGTGTCAAAACTTTGAGACGTTCTAAAATTGGCAAGAAAATCCTATTCAAAATATCATATTTTTCAGTCGATTTACATTGGATTACATAGAAAGTTTGAAGTGGGATTATTTTAAAATGCTACAGTAATATTTCACCCAACTCGAGTCCGAGGTGTTGGAGCACCTCTTCTCTCATACCCAAGTGTCAAAAGTTTGAGACGTTCTAAAATTGGCAAGAAAATCCTATTCAAAATATCACATTTTTCAGTCGATTTACATTGGATTACATAGAAAGTTTGAAGTGGGATTATTTCAAAATTCTACAGTAATATTTCACCCAACTCGGGTCAGATATAGAGGAGGACCTCTTCTCTCATACCCACATGTCAAACGTTTGAGACGTTCTAAAATTGGCAAGAAAATCCTATTCAAAATATCACCTTTTTCTGTCGATTTACATTGGATTACATAGAAAGTTTGAAGTGGGATTATTTCAAAATGCTACAGTAATATTTCACCCAACTCGAGTCCGAGGTGTTGGGCTCTTCTCTCATACCCAAGTGTCAAAACTTTGAGACGTTCTAAAATTGGCAAGAAAATCCTATTCAAAATATCATATTTTTCAGTCGATTTACATTGGATTACATAGAAAGTTTGAAGTGGGATTATTTTAAAATGCTACAGTAATATTTCACCCAACTCGAGTCCGAGGTGTTGGAGCACCTCTTCTCTCATACCCAAGTGTCAAAAGTTTGAGACGTTCTAAAATTGGCAAGAAAATCCTATTCAAAATATCACATTTTTCAGTCGATTTACATTGGATTACATAGAAAGTTTGAAGTGGGATTATTTCAAAATTCTACAGTAATATTTCACCCAACTCGGGTCAGATATAGAGGAGGACCTCTTCTCTCATACCCAAGTGTCAAAAGTTTGAGACATTCTAAAATTGGCAAGAAAATCCTATTCAAAATATCACCTTTTTCAGTCGATTTACATTGGATTACATAGAACGTTTGAAGTGGGATTATTTCAAAATGCTACAGTAATATTTCACCCAACTCGGGTCAGATATAGGGGAGGACCTCTTCTCTCATACTCAAGTGTCAAAAGTTTGAGACGTTCTAAAATTGGCAAGAAAATCCTATTCAAAATATCATATTTTTCAGTCGATTTACATTGGATTACATAGAAAGTTTGAAGTGGGATTATTTTAAAATGCTACAGTAATATTTCACCCAACTCGAGTCCGAGGTGTTGGAGCACCTCTTCTCTCATACCCAAGTGTCAAAAGTTTGAGACGTTCTAAAATTGGCAAGAAAATCCTATTCAAAATATCATATTTTTCAGTCGATTTACATTGGATTACATAGAAAGTTTGAAGTGGGATTATTTTAAAATGCTACAGTAATATTTCACCCAACTCGAGTCCGAGGTGTTGGAGCACCTCTTCTCTCATACCCAAGTGTCAAAACTTTGAGACGTTCTAAAATTGGCAAGAAAATCCTATTCAAAATATCATATTTTTCAGTCGATTTACATTGGATTACATAGAAAGTTTGAAGTGGGATTATTTTAAAATGCTACAGTAATATTTCACCCAACTCGAGTCCGAGGTGTTGGAGCACCTCTTCTCTCATACCCAAGTGTCAAAAGTTTGGGACGTTCTAAAATTGGCAAGAAAATCCTATTCAAAATTTCACCTTTTTCAGTAATTTACATTGGTGGACAAGGAAGTTTGGAGTGCGATTATTTCAAAATGCTACAGTAATATTTCACCCAACTCGAGTCCGAGGTGGTGGAGGACCTCTTCTCTCATACCCAAGTGTCAAAAGTTTGAGACGTTCTAAAATTGGCAAGAAAATCCTATTCAAAATTTCATCTTTTTCAGTAATTTACATTGGTGGACAAGGAAGTTTGGAGTGCGATTATTTCAAAACGGTGCAGTATCCAAAAAAAAAAATAATTATATATATATATATATATATATATATATATATATATATATATATATATATATATATATATATATATATATATATATATATATATATATATATATATATATATATATATATATATATATATATATATATATATATATATATATATATATATATATATATATATATATATATATATATATATATATATATATATATATATATATATATATATATATATATACATACACAACTAGGCTGTCAGAATGTTGAGCCAATTAGATTTAGCGGAGAAAAAAGCGGAAGGATGACCGTGAAAGCATACAATCGCTTTTCGCGACCGATTTAAGGTGGACCGGCAATTCCGAATCGGGAGCCAACTTCAGCGTCGTGAGTTTTTGTATAAAGAAAAATGTCTCTCGCAACTCGAGTAGCCCATCAACGGGTTCCCCTTGCGTGGACCCGGCACTGGATGATCAAAATATTGCTAACAAAACTCGACCACGACGTGGAAGTGGAGATCACGCAAATAATTAACATTTAAAACAAAAGTTTCCGTTTCAAAACACAAACTGTTCCACTAGTTTACTTACGGGTTGATCCTGCCACAGTCGCGACCATAACATACAGGATAACAAGATACAATATCTTGTCATGAAATAAAGCCATTTCTTTTTATAGTCCGTTAAACGCAACTGGCATAAGACGGTTCTGGGTGCGTGCGTTTCGTCCAACGCCTCGAATAAATCAGGAACAGTAAGTTAAAGTTTAACAAACTTATCCGCAACCCAGAAGTGAAAGCAACTACTTGGGGATCAGCTCTCAGGAGTTTACTGATTGGAGCAGCCGGCATTGAGCAGGTTCCAATTGGCTAAATTTACATTCTCCTGGATTTTCTTTCGAGGTGAAAACATGTGGCAAACATGAAAAAAATATCGGTCGTTTGCCAGTTATTTTAAAGTAGGCTAGCCTACTTCTTGTTTCCACAGTAGCTACATAGTCACACAAGTACTCCATGAAATATGCGAGCTAGTAGTTTAATGACCAGACGGAAAGGTCGACATAAGCTTCGAGTCTGGCAGGTAGAAAGCGGACATGTGCTGGGTTATTCTATTAATTATTAAAATGTTTAATCAAAGATAAATATTCTCGGATCTATAATACAAAACGTGAAATGTAATCGTCAATATAGTAGGCTAGGTTAGTGCGAAGTGTGGGTTATCATCGCACAAAAAAAAACTGGACAAAACAAAAAATACGTTCCACCCCAGATGGGACTCGAACCCACAATCCCTGGCTTAGGAGGCCAGTGCCTTATCCATTAGGCCACTGGGGCTGCAGCGATGAGAGTAGCGGTTATGCTGTACTTGTGTTGTGAACAGGGCTAGGGCTAGCAGGATAAGCTAACATAATCAACAGCAGACCGCTGTCGTTGCATGCAGGCACTATTTTCTTCCTAAGCAGAGCGCATTAGTTCCTATGAACATTTTTTTTTTTTAAACTATGCACTTAGCCAACACGACTTTCCGAGTCACTTGAATGACAAAAAACACAAGTTGTTCTACTACAGTAACTTAGCTAGGACGCTCGAGGTCTCTGTTATAGGTGTGTGTGTGTGTATATATATATTAAACTGATGAAGACGGTTTGGTTTTGATATTTCAACGCACACACATTAACCTTTATTCGATATTTCGTGTAGCCACATTGCACGCCTCACCTCCGTACATTTGGTTCTACCCATAGATTGTATAATAGGTTCTACCACGAACGTGATTTCCCAAAACGTCTTAGCCACCTGCTGGCAAATGCGTAGCAACTGCACAAGTGAAACGACACAGGCGCCCGTCTTTTCATCCTTCTTGTTCCCATTTCCTCCCCTAAAAAGTAAATTATAGGAGAAACCAGACAGACATTGTCATTAGGAAATACTTTATTATAAGTCTGATCTCGAATAATAAATAAGTAGTTCTTTTTTTACACACTATTCCCGTAAGACATTATCATAGTGCCAAAACAGAGACAAAGGCAACACAAAATAAACACCCACAACAAAGCACAAACAATAAGTCTTCTTCGTGATATGAATCAAATAGTGTTTGCATGTTACAGTGTAGAATGCCCCCTTGCAAGAGGGCTCCAAGAGGATTTGTATCCATGTGCATACCGGCAATGGTATTTGGGCCACATTTACACGGGGAATTCTACAGGAAACATACGAGTTTAAATGTTTGAAACATCCATTGTCTAGTGTTAATCGGATAAGGTTCTCCGGTATGTAACAGAGAAGGGCCACACAGGATAAAAGCTTAACCAGAGAGACTGGTCCTCGATCAAATTAATACAACAAAAGTCCCTTGCAGTAGTTTATCAGTGAGATACATTCCAGTTTTTCAGTAGATACAGGCCTGCACTGCAATTGTTGTTTAATCCATACATCTCTCTTTCTCTCTGGGGTAACATATCAGAGTACCCAAACAGTAACATCCAATAAAGAAAGGAGAATAAAGAGAAAAAAAAGGGGGGGGGGGGCATTAATTGTAACAACAGATGTACAAAGTTACCACAACATGTCCCTAAAACACCCATACTGAAGTAAAGCCCCCAGCAAATCATGAAGAGCCAATATGGAAAAATGACTCATTTGGTCCAGGTTAAGGTGAGCAGAGCTCAGGTAGGGTAACAGGGTAAATATCATACATATGTGGGTCCCTTTGGCCAGTAAGAGCCCAACTGACTCCCACTATACGGCCCATCTTTTTTTCCTGGCTAATTTAAACTGCACCATCTGCCAATCGAGTCCCTTTCTAAGAGTTTTTTTTTTATACACCATATAAAAACTCCATGGCTGGTTTATCAGAATAACATAAAATGTGTAAGGCTTCCAAATGGCCCTTCATCCAAAAGCAGTGAGAACATAAATATTAACCTCGCATTCACACTGAATACAGGTAGGCTAATTCCGCCTAGCTGGAGGGCATTTGAGCGTATGTAGGCGGTATTGTGGTGGGTAAAGGTAGTGAGGAGGGACCGAGGCTTCAGAAGCCCCTAAAATGTACGGCCCCTTCATCTTCTGCCATAGGAAAGCGGAGTGTCTGGTGTCTGCTGTGTGGTTTAAACCCAGAGCCGGTGGAGCTGAACACTAAGGGTGGTTGTGAGCATGGAGGCGGGGCCTTGTATCCATAGGAACAGCAGGACACAATGGCACCTTGCCACCTGCACCCTTAAACCACACTTAAAAGAACACAACTCATAAATAATCATTTCTATAAACTAAACCATACGCAGGATTATGGTCACACCAGCTGTGGTCTGCTCGCCTGTCAAACCAGCTCCAATATTGCAGGCCCTAGTGCCTTCAGCCTCTGATAGTTGCCATTATTCTCCCAATTAGTTTTTATTCTTGTAGTGTAACCACCTTAATTCTTTTGAACTGAGGTGATGGGGGTTGTTTTAGTCATTGCATTTATCCTTACAGACAGTTTCAGGCAAGCACCTCTTGCACTTGTTGTATGTTGCAATGGTGAGTTAGCGCTTTAATTACAGATGAATGCTCCACTCTACTTAAGGCGGAATTAATGAGGCAAACACGTGATCAGGGTTTTGGGTCATAAAAGGGTAGAATCTCATTGGTAGAATGAAACCGCCAACTGTACTTCTGAGAAATGGAATTAGACCGAGAGTTCTAAGGCTGGCAGTTTGAAGAACTGAATTTAAAAGAAAAGTTAACTGAAAGAGACGGGAATGTAACCCTCAAGTGTGTGAGTTAGTTACAACTGAATCGGACAGGCATGTGACCGCGGTGCTGAACACTAGATCTCCCCAGTGCGAAGACATTTTTTGTCACCCCAATCCAAAAAGAGCTTTGGAATCATAAATTCTCTGGCGAGCAGAATTAGTGTTAAATAAGCTTGGATATTTTTGAGCCGGTACTGAACACCACTCATTTGGATAACGGGCGGCAGTGCCTCAGGGCCTGCACCGTGTGTTCACTCATTCATCATCGATCAGTTTTTCTGCGCCGTTCTCCGCCTGCTGCCCACTAGAGATGGCCTCCTCCGCAGCGCCGTCTCCACCTCCCTCCTCCTCATCCTCGTCTTCGTCTGTGTAGGAGTGGGCCTGGCCGCCGTAGTTGATCATGGTGCGGGACAGGTCCACCTCGATGGGGAACACGTCCGCCTCTTTCAGCACCGTGTAGCACTCGTCGTAGTAACGGGACATGCCCGAAACGAAGCGCTGCAGCTGGAACACGATGTCCTGGACTGGAGAGGGACAGATAGACACAGACAGACATTAGTACACTGTATAACTAATCTCAAACCAGCAAAGCACCAGCAGAGAGTGACTATCCACTGACAATGACACACTTGTACAGAGACCGGCATTAGAGAGGCACAGACCGGCTATAGAGAGGCACAGACTGACTTTAGAGAGGCACAGACCGGCTTTAGAGAGGCGCAGACTGGTTTTAGAGAGGCACAGACCGGCTTTAGAGAGGCGCAGACTGACTTTATAGAGGCACAGACCGGCTGTAGAGAGGCACGGACTGGCTTTATAGAGGCACAGACCGGCTGTATAGAGGCACAGACAGGCTGTAGAGAGGCAGACTGGTTGTACAGAGGTACAGACCGGCTGTAGAGAGACACAGACCAGCTGTATAGAGCAGTCGTTCCCAACCCTGATCCTGGAGATCTACCTTCCTGTAGATTTTCACTCCAACCCTAACAAAGCACACCTCATTCAACAGCTAGAGATCTCTTTAAGCTGCTAAGTAGTAGAATCAGGTGGGCTGAAATGAAAAACCTACAGTATGGTAGATCTCCAGGAACAGGGCTGGGAACCACTGGCATAGGTGTAATGAGGGCCCACACACAGAAGGTACAGACAGGCTGCAGAAACTGAGGGCCCATACACAGAAGGTACAGACAGGCTGCAGAGACTGAGGGCCCATACACAGAAGGTACAGACAGGCTGCAGAGACTGAGGGCCCATACACAGAAGGTACAGACAGGCTGCAGAGACTGAGGGCCCATACACAGAAGGTACAGACAGGCTGCAGAGTCTGAGGGCCCATACACAGAAGGTACAGACAGGCTGCAGAGACTGAGGGCCCATACACAGAAGGTACAGACAGGCTGCAGAGACTGAGGGCCCATACACAGAAGGTACAGACAGGCTGCAGAGTCTGAGGGCCCATACACAGAAGGTACAGACAGGCTGCAGAGTCTGAGGGCCCATACACAGAAGGTACAGACAGGCTGCAGAGTCTGAGGGCCCACACACAGAAGGTACAGACAGGCTGCAGAGTCTGAGGGCCCACACACAGAAGGTACAGACAGGCTGCAGAGACTGACCGTGTTTCTGGTCCAGCAGCTCGATCTTCTCCAGCACGTCCTTCCTCATCTTGGCGAAACGGGCCCGGGCCTCCTGCCGGCACCGCAGAACCAGCCGGTACTCATAGTTTCCAGTGCTTACCCGGTACAAGGGCTCTCCCATAGCCTGAACACATACACACAGACACACACACACAGACACACACACACACAACACACAGCAGCACGCACACACACACACACACACACGCATACAAACAGGCATGCACACATACATGCACACATACACAAAGACAGAAAGCCAGGTAAAGAAACACAATCATCTCTTAAATAGAATAAATAACAGAAAATCAGGGCTAAAAGCATGATTAAAAGACCAAACCATAAAGGTATGCTTAAAAAGGAATGTTTTCAGTGTAGTTGTAAATGTGTTACCATGTCTGCTTGGGCAGAAAAGAGAAACTCACGATGCAGCTGTACTCTTCGTCGTCCATCTCCTTCACCTTCAAACAGTAAGACTGCAACACAAAACACATCAGCTCGTCACTGGATATGCCATCTCTCAGCTGATTGGACAGGGAACTTGGATCACACCGTATTCCATTTACCAAACAGCTGTTGTTTGAAAAGTAATTCAAACGGCTTTACATTTCCATTGCTGCACAAACGCACAAACACACAAACACACACACACACACACACACACACACACACACACACACACACACACACACACACACACACACACACACACACACACACACACACACACACACACACACACACACACACACACACACACACAATAAACGCTGTTTATGTCCACAGAATAAAGAACATGGGAAGGTGAGAAGACTTGGGCTCTCACCAGGTATTCAAACTTCACATCCAGATATTTGCGGATGGTCAGCTTGGTGTCCGGGATGGCCTTATGAAGGTAAGTGTTCAGGTCATGAAGCATCTACCGTATGGAACAGAGAGAGAGAGAGAGAGAATCAGTGCAGCAATGATGGAGAGACAGAGAGAGAGAGAGAGGGAGAGAATTAGAGCAGCGATGAGAGGGAAACAGAGAGGAAGAGTGCATCTGAGGATGAAGGTGTTCCCTCACAGGCTTGATAGTCTTTAGCAGCCGGATGCCAAACTTTTCGATGCTGCGATGCGCCTCAGCAAACTTCACAAAGGCCTCACTGGCAGCGGCCTGAGGCTCCCTCACCCCGATCACCGAGAACACGTCTCCAAATGCTGGGGATGAGAGGAGAGAGCCGTCAAACACATACACACACAGATACAAACTAAAACACAGAGCGTTCATTGCAGCTGTGCGTTAGCAGGGCCCATGTTACTGACCTCTGTGAGTCTGAGAGAGTTCGAAGAATGCCCTAAGTAGCCTCTTAGTGTGTTCCATTAAACCTGGTCAGAGGGGACGGAAGAGAGAAGAGAATGAGAGAGAGAGAGTGATAGAGAGAGAGAGAGAATTATGATTATTATCCAGCTCAAGTATACAGGTAGAGACCAAAGGTTCATTGAACTACTCATTAATTTTTGCGTAGCTTCGCAATCTTCAGTGGAAATAGAGAACGCTGTAACATCTACTGAGTAGAAAATTCAGGACTTTGCAGTCTTAAATAAGTCATGCTTGAGTTTTCCTTTTCATGCCAGTGATGGATATTTTGGGTGTTACCTTTGTATAACTCTGCTGTTTTCTCCAGCTCTTCCAGTCTTTTCACCAGCCCATCTGCAGCCAAACCACACAACTCATCACAATCCACCCCCAATCCACACAACTCATCACAATCCACCCCCAATCCACACAACTCATCACAATCCACCCCAATCCACACAACTCATCACAATCCACCCCCAATCCACACAACTCATCACAATCCACCCCCAATCCACACAACTCATCACAATCCACCCCCAATCCACACAACTCATCACAATCCACCCCAATCCACACAACTCATCACAATCCACCCCCAATCCACACAACTCATCACAATCCACCCCCAATCCACACAACTCATCATAATCCACCACCAATCCACACAACTCATCATAATCCACCACCAAACCACAAAATTCACCACAATCCACCCCCAATCCACACAACTCATCACAGTCCACCCTCAATCCACACAATTCATAACAATCCACCCAAAACCACTCATTTAATCACAATTCATCAAAGCCTACCCGCAAACCACACAATTTATCACAATCTACCGCCAAACCTCAAAATTCATTACAATTCACCCCATTGCAAATCTGGCCCATTTAAAAACTTCTTGGTGAATGTGTGTGTGTCCATGTGCTTGTGTGGGTGCGGTGTGTGTATGTGTGTGTGCGTGTGTGTGTGCGCGCTCTTGTGGGAGAGGCGCAGTCTCACCGTTACACAGTATGGCTCTGCTCAGTCCCAGGGCGTCGGCCGTCCCTGAGCTCATGTTCTCCACCAGTCGGTGCTTCACCTTCTTTAACACTGGAACACACAGTCACCAATAACCAATAAGCACAAACTTACACACTATCCAATTAAAAACACAAGATCCAACACTGTAAAACATACGGTCTATACCCCCCCGCCCCCCCAACATCTCTAACTCCTCCTCCCTCCACCCTCCACCCTCCACCCCTCCCTCCCTCCATCACTCCCTCCATCCTCCACAGTCAGACCACAGATCCCCCTCTCGTCATACCGATATCAAGTGACTTTCCCTGTTTTGGGTCAGCCTGCAACTTGTTGTAGTGAATTGTGGCTTCACCCTGTAGGGAAGGAAAAAATAATAGGGAATTTAGCACAAATAAGAATCGGTGGGTCGCCTGAGCATCAAAAGCGGAGCACTGTGAGAGCAAGAGACCGGAGGTTCTCAAACATACATACATTCAGCCCATCAGCGGCCATTATAACACTCCTATAAAGGGAAGTTTATAAGAGAAGTCCGTATGATCGTCATAGCTATTACAATGGCAAGTGTTTCAGCGCAGCAGGGATGTCAGATTCCCAGTCAGGATCGTACAGAAAGGGATGGAGGCACAGACAAAAGCCGTAAGAAAGCAAAGGCGAGGCGTAATCCGTTAACACACACTGCCCAAGACCAACACAGGCTCTGTGTACACTGTGCAGAGAGGAAAACCAGAGCCAGCACCCACTCCCCTCACAAAGGCCCAAACACAACACAGCTAATCGCACTCAGCTACCCATGATGCTCCAGTGCTGCCTGGCCTCATCGTTCTGCAGCAGTCCTGAGCACATGCTCTCAGCAGGTGTGGAGCAGGCATACCCAATCACATTACTGCATTCAGGAATACTGTACACTGCCTTCAGTATTATCTCAAAGAAGAAAACACTGCCTATACCTGTGAGTAGATTTTGCTTTAGTTCATCCTTATCTTGGTCTCTTGCAGTATGGTGACTGACAGGCGTGATAATAAATGTACGTGTGATATCTTTACATTTCTTTCAATGATGCATGCATGCATGCATGAGAGGATTAGACTGAATGGGATGTTTTTGACCCAGTGTGTTGTGATGCTTCAGCAACTGGTAATTTGAGAACAGGGAATGCGGAGATCACTTATGGTGTATAATTACAGAGCAGGGGCAAGTTGTAAAAAGTAGCAATCAGAGCCAGCATGTAACTACAGTGCCTGGTCAACAGCTGCTAAGGGTGCACACAAACAGGTAGGGCTGATACAAGATCATTGAATTAACTTTATTGGTGAACCGTGTATTTATGCACCAGCGTCCATGTGATAGACAAGCCGTGAGTCCCCAGCACAGGTCACAAGAAGTGAAACCCACCACCCTGGCACCATTCTGCCAAACAGACAATGGTACAAATGACCATCCTGCCCCTATTTGATTATGGAGATGTTGTGTACAGATCTGCTTGTACAGGTACCCTGAAGCAATAGCTCCTCATTTCAGTTTTGTGTACCCTATGACTAGAATAGACTGCAAAAAAAACCTTTAACTGGACACATTTATCTCCTTATCTACTGTTAAGAACTCAATTATGGACATTCTAACTGCTTTCACCCTCATAACTAACATGGATGTTATCTCAGATGGCCTAAAATGATCCTTTTAAACCGGTGTTATCATTTTCACTGTCTTAAAATTTTATGCTTTGTTTGTCCCCCCCAAGAAGGCTCGGCTCTTGTCAGGCTGTCCTTTTAAATAAGAATTTGTTCTTAAGTGACATTCCCGGTTAACTAAAGGTTAAATTATAAAAAAAATTATAAAAAAAATTATAAAATGAATGGCAGCTGTAGAAAGGGATTGTGGGTAGGCTGAGGTAATGGCAGCCCGACGGCACAGTAAAGTCGTTCACTGTCAATTAGGCCCCTCCCTCGGGTACCTCAGTACTCCCCTTATCAAACCCCCCCCCCTTCCAAGTTTACCTGGACTGCCTGGATCATCTTGGCCACCTCCACCTTGGTCTTGCCCTTCACAGGTTTCCCATTCACTCCGGTGATCTCATCTCCAGCAGCCAGAGTCCCGTCCAGTGCAGCCGGGGTGTTGTCAAACACCTGTGAGGGAGAGGGATGGAGAGGGAGGCAGAGAGAGAGAGAGGGGGGAGAAAGAGGCAGAGAAAGGGGAGGCAGAGAGAGAGAGAGAGAGGGGGGAGAAAGAGGCAGAGAAAGGGGGGGGCAGAGAGAGAGAGATGATGATGATGATGATGACAGTGGCACAGTGGAGAGCATGGATCTCAAATCCGAGTTGTGGAAGGCTTCAGTTTGAGATCTCTGCTCTAGACAATAAGGCAAAATGACAAGCCTTAATGGGCTGGATGGCCTTTTGTCGTCAAGCATTCATTTGAAAGAAAAACTCCAAGAGAAAGATGGGAGTGAGATGCGATAAGCAGTACCTGTACTATGTAGAGACAGGGGCAATACTGGGCACCCCCTCCAATGCTGATCCCGATAAGGTTCTGTGCATCTTTCTGCAGGGACACTGTTCCTGGAACAGTGGGAATCCCTCTGTGGGGACATATTACATATTCATACGCAAGACCCGTCGGCCAAAATCCCCCCCAAACAACTGTCAGGGGCCAGCTTTTCACAATATGCTTAAAATCTGGAAATAGGTTAATTACACTTCCAACTTATATTCTAATGTGATCCCATTGAAAGCACTGGGTTAAAGAAAGTCAGACTTTGTTTAAAAAATGTTTAGACAGAGTACTCAAATGTAGCTACATGAAAGCAGTGTTGAAATGATTAAACCTGCACTCGCCAACCAACATAACAAGTAAACTAACACGTTGCAATTTAATTAAAGTTTATAAAAGATTTTTCTTCTTATAACTTGTTCTTAGTTATTATTTGGTTGAGAAACAGGCAGTAACTTACAGTTTGTCCTCTTCCAGCTCGTAGTCCATATCTGTAAACATCGCTCGTCTTCACACTCAAGTTCTTTACTGCGAGTTAGAAATTAAGCGTACAGTATACCCATCAGCTACACGAAGCAACACATTAAATGAAAAGGAGACATAATGACTCAGACTGGATGCTACTCATAATTACAACACACACATACAGCATTTTTTAAAACCTGTTTGCACAACTATATTACATTATGTTACATTAACATTAAATAGAAACTGTAAAGTTTAATCGATTCGATTGTACCAATTGTTAACATTATTTAGCAAGGTGGCAGCTATTTCTTTGCAGCTCTGTGTAGTTATATGTTGTTGTTGATCCTGCAGCAAAAAACTTATTAGGAAATACTTATTAGGTGAATGCAAATGTTGACGCGCTAACGTTAGCTAGGTGGCATGAAAATACTCGGTGCTTGCATATAATAAAATTATAGCTATACAGTCAGGACAATTTTAGCTGGTCCAAAAATGTATTTGAACTAAAGAACGTTGGCTAGCTAGCTAACGTTAATTGTCAAACTGGGAGAGTGGCTATGCTAAACGCCCTAAGATAGCGTTAAAATAAATGATCTCACCTTTGTGGTTAGCAAGCTTGCTCGCTACTTGGTAAGCTGTCACAGGCACTGCAGATATTGTTGATATATGAATAAGGAGGGGTTCGACTGTATTTTCGTGGTATTTTCCCACGCTTGGCAATCGTTTTTCTAACGTTAGCTACTCCTCATTTTTTATTCCCATATCACCTGTAATGACAGGTTGCTCTGTTTATTTAATCGCGTCACTTCCTTAATTTGGCCGGAAACCGCTTGACTGCACCGTAGACCAGTAGCCAATCAGCACAGCTCGCTGCTGTTTTAAAGGCGCCATCAAAGCTAAAGCGCCACCTTTTGTACTGGAGTACGAAAAGAAGGCGCTCACGTAGCCTCGTAGGTAATCCACAGTGAGGTAACCCAAGATAAAACTTGATAGAACGTGCAACACGGGTCTACTCTACTCTACTCTACTCTACTCGGCGTGTGAAATGGATGGTTAAATGTCATCAACGTAGACTATAGGCACATTTAATATTGTATAGAAATAAGTAGGTGCGCGCGGCTCATGAACCTGCAGCAAACACGCCGAGTGGCGTCTGCTACTAGTCTACAAATTGCCATGCCCACAATTGTAATTGTTTTGCCTGTTGTACACGTTTTTTTTTACTATGCGACAGCCGATGGCATAGTTAAAAACACTAGTGGATCCGTGAGAAATCCGTTCATGCTCTATTCATGACACCAAAAATAATACCCATACTTTAAGTTTTACGCCAAATACCATTTGCTTGTAACAATGATTGGCTCGTCACATAATGGCATGTTGACATCTTGTCTGTTGATATTGTCTAGATTGAGAATCTTATCAGGATTCTACTCGGTGTGTTAATTTCATAGTCAGCTGTTTGTACTGATCTAATCTGATTCAGTATTTTTTTTTGTTTGATTGCCTCGGTCATGTTTGTCGTTGTTAATGAGTGACATGTCGGGGATATAGTGGGAGGTGATTGCATTAAATTCCTTGCCTCCTCGTGTCTCATCTGTCAGTAAGGTGTTCTCTGTCTGACCACCGTGTCTGTTACCCTGCAAACTTTCACACAGAAAACCAGCTAGTCTCCTCTTCCACAGAGTCTGCAGTATAATGGTAAGTCCTCATATTCTCAGAAAATGTGTGTTTGCTTGCTTGCTTTTATATCTGTATCAACGTGTTGCATGTCCTTTTCTACTGCTCCACTGCAAATATTTACTCAATCGGCATATAATAGTCTGGTCATTATTTTATTGCTATTTCAGTTATTGCTGTTTTTTCAGTGTGGCCAGCTGCATTTGTTTTTGTTTGAAGAACTATCGGTTCATGTAATCTTGGATGTTTATTTCAATATAAGTAATTTACTACATGATACATATACCAGAATTGATGTTTTTGGATCAATATTTACGAGAGTGGAGAAGCATGTGTCTACTATGTACAGTATTTTTCTTAAACATGTACTTTTATCAAAGAGCCTATCAAGCTACATTAACTTTATTTGGGAAGGGCAAAAAATATTTGATTGGTCACATGCTTTTATCTCAGCATTTCCCCATGAATGAAAAACAAAGTACTGTGTGATTTGTAAGAACACAACCACGTACATATCATTGCATTCACAAATAAATACATATATATACACTGAGAATACGCTAGGAACTGATGAATCTGATTTATTCCTGAAACTTCATGTATTTGACTGAGCAGGAGCTTGAACTGAGAAACGTGGAACTCCGAGCTGGGGACAAGCTGAAAGTGGAAGGAACGGTTCTTGAAGACGCAGATAGGTACGGTGGTGGACTATTAAATTCTGGAATATTATTGTAATGCTGGTCATGCTATTGACTAATTTTCATGCATTGCACTTATGACTACATGGATATTTGAAACGTAAGAACTACAGCCATACATAAATAGAATTTTGACATGTATTTGAAAATGAAGTCTGTCCAGTGAGGATAGTATTCCTGTGCAGCTGAAGGAGGAGTCAGTGGGAAGTATGAATGCTTCAGATGGTGCGGGTTGGGTTGATATCAGAGGACCATCCAATCATGGCTTCAGGAACAATTGATTTTTCCCCTCCCCCTCTCCAATCTAGGTTCCAGATTGACCTGGGCTGTAACTCCGAAGATCTGTCCCTGCACTTTAACCCCCGTTTCCATGACGACACTGATGGGAGGGTCATCGTGTGCAATTCCAAGTGTGACGGCTGTTGGGGCTCTGAGCAGAGAGAGGCCCACAACCCCTTCCATAGAGGGGAACATGTCAAGGTGAGGAAGAGGAGGGACAGGGGAAAGGAACTGAGTGGAAGGGTTGCATCAGCGCTGTGGGAGAGGAAGTCCTAGTGCAAGCGATATGACTGAGGGAAGATATCGACAGGCTAATTTGAGAATGGTGTAGTGTGGGAAGTGGAGTAGGGAGAGTATTGAATTGCAGGGGTGGTGGGAAGGGAAAAAGGATGATTTAAATTAGCTGCGCATGAGAGAGAGGAGAGAGGAGTGGGGGGGGGGGGGGTTACATGGCAGAGAAAATAAAATGAGAGATATGAGGGAGATGGAAACATTATTACAGGGGAGAGGAAGAAGCCATTAAAGACTTGTTGTGACGTCAGTTACGATGGGCGTAGATGGTGAATCTGTTCAATCCTGTCTCTCCAGGTGACCGTAAAGGTGATGGAGGCGGGCTTCGAGGTAGAGCTACCTGGTGGACAGGAGATACACTTCCCTGACCGCCGTGGCCTGGACACCCTGACCTACGTCCGGGTCAGGGGTCAAATCAAACTCGGCTCTTTCAAAATCTGCTGAAGGGCCGACTAATCAGCTGGGGCTCGGAGTTATGAGTCTGACTGATGGGTGTAAACATGCTGACGCAGACAGGCGCTGGAGTGCACTGGTGTTCCTCAACTGATTTTCAATACATTTCCCAATTTTGGCCTGTGTCCACATAAAATTGCATTGTGGGTACCTGCCCTTATTGATCGTTCCTCCAACAAATGCATAAATTAAACTACTTTGAATCCAATTTAAATGACTGCATTTAATTAATCTTAAGTAGGCTTGTATGTTCTTCAAAACAATGCAAAGATTCAACAATACCAAACACAAATACACTGGTGTCAATGCTTAGAACTAAGCCGAAGCCACACACACACACAGAGCACATGTGTTAAGGAGAGTATATAGTGCAAATGATGGGCAGTGGGTGTGTGGTCACATACAAATGCTTTAGGAAAAGATTTTAAGCACAATAATGTTTCTCCTTCGAGATGGATAAATAGAGACATTTTTTGATACTGGGGAAAAAACTGATAAAATTAGAACATAACCTCAATTTGTTTTTACATAGAGAAGATGACAAAATCCCAAAGATGCTGAATGAATGAATGTTTGAATGCATTTGCAAGTTTATAGAAAAGTATAGTTCACATTTAAATTTCTCCATTTCTGAATTCTACAATGTTGTAGACTAATTTACATCGGCTTGCTGTTTGCTTCTTCCTACACAAGCTCATCTTGGGTCTTGTGGGTGTTGTTTCTTCAAAATGGATCTATTCTGGGGAATCAAGCCGGCTTCTCATTCACCACCGCCGGCCTCTCATTTACATTAGTTTTAATATGATACATCATAAAATAAAAAATAAAGGCTTATAGGTCTACAGCATGAATCACAAGGTAATCGTTTCACTTGCAAGCTTCGGCTATACACACACCCGAGGACGATGGACTTATCCGCACTGTTCCGTCTCCACGCTCCGCGGACTATGATTGGACAGTTGATTAATTTTGTCACTGAAAAGGCGGAGCACTTCGATAAATTCAATGACAGACCGCTCTGCAGGTCAATAAATACAATCACGAGTATTGCTTTGAATTTTGTCACGTCCCGTGCGGCACGCAGTGGCCACAGAGCGAAATGCAATGGGCACGTTTTAATTTCAATTTTGGCACGGAAACCGCGCAGCTGGTGTTGAAATGCAATGACAGACCGCTTTGGCTCTGCAGGTCAATAAATACAATCACGAGGATTGCTTTGAATTGTGTCACGTCCCGTGCGCCACCCTATACTGACAAAGCTAAATGCAATGGGCTCATATGGGCTCATTTAAATTTACATTTTGGCACGAAAACCGCGCAGCTGGCGTTGAAAAGTAATACACCCCTTATTGTATTTCAGTATGAGTGTTTTTAGAGAACACACAATGAAATACAATGCAATATGCGTTTTGTTTTTAATTATGGCATAAATGCGCATCCTTATGTAAAAGCAAACGCAGATATGTATTACATTTCACGATGTGTCGCAAAAGTGATTGCCTTTAATTAAGTCACTAAAAAATCTTGAATGCTGGTCATAGTAATCATCCAGTTTAGTTTAAAATTTGCACACAAACAATGCCAGTAGGCAGCTCTGAGTGGTTAGCAATGGTGCTCCTCTGCCTCAAGGTGGCGACTCGTACTAAAAACGGATGGAGATCCGTCCTCACTTTTCAAGTATGAAAGTGTATGTCCCCCCCATTAGGGCATAGCCTACATATGAAAACATTGCTTTGTCCTTATGGAAGTTTAAGGGTTGATCAACAATTTATTCGGAGCCATATTCATTTTTAAATGAGACAACATTTTCCCACTAAATATTTTCAAATCAGGAGTAAGATGCACGTGTGTAAACAGCAGATGCTTTCTTAATGCACTTCCATAAATTGATAAACACCAACAATCTTATTGAGTCTTGAATCATTGCCAATGAGCTGGGAGGAAACCCTCAAAATAAACCTTATCGATGAATAAATTGCGCAACAAACACAACGCATATCCACACACATCAAACGCGTAGTTTGGCTGGGTACAGGACGATGTGAATGAACTGAGAGGCCTTAGCCGTTTGCAGTGGTAAAAGGCAAAGAGGGAGTTCAGTCGGGAAGTCGCAAGCATGTTTCATGCAGGAGTCGCATGTTAATTTGCACCATTCTATTTTAAAGCACGGGTGACATGGCCCGTGTGTTATAGGAACAGTACGTAGGCTATGTGTTTCCTGAGAAAGTCATAAAGAGACTACCGGCAGGCAGCATTTCCCCTTTTTTTCCCTCACATCGTGTTGCTGCACCTTCCAGAGCCCTGCGGTCAGAAGGGGAACTTGGAAGTGGAGGACTGCGAGCCGGTGACAATCCCGTCCTCGTTGTCCGAGCTTCATTTGAATCTCCATGGTGCCCCGCAGAATGCCAGCGCCCAGCGGCAACACTCCGCGGCTGTATTGTAGGCTACAGGAGCACAGAGAAGGTGGGAGGGAAATTTTTTAAATGGGCTCAGTCATTGCTTATCTTATATGCTTACCTATCTAGGGCATGTCAAAGATTAGCAAGCATGCAACAAAAAATACATTTATTTCATGCGACAACATATGTTTGAGCAAATATGTGTGTGGCTCTCATCTGCATAGCTATAGACAGCAACCAAGACTTCACCAGCCAGTACAGAGTATGTAGTTTTCTCCAGCCAGATTTCGTAGACTGTAATACACATATTGTCTTTGCAATGATAAGGAACTAAAGAACTAGCTTCAGTCCTACTTATGCCCTCTTTTTGAACACTTTCATTGCCCCTGTCTGTCAGATATCAGATCCTATGCGTGACACTGCTCCGGTCAAGTTGCTATTATCCGTGCTGAGAGTTGTATTCAGTAATCTGAATATCCCCCCAGGTGAAATGTTCAGTAATCTGAATATCCCCCCAGGTGAAATGTTCAGTAATCTGAATATTTCCGCAGGTGAAATGTTCAGTAATCTGAATATTTCCGCAGGTGAAATGTTCAGTAATCTGAATATTTCTGCAGGTGAAATGTTCAGTAGTCTGAAATGGAATAACGCCACATGGGAAATGTTCAGTAGTCTGAAATTGAATAACTACCCAGGTGAAATGTTCAGTAGTCTGAAATTGAATAACTCCCCAGGTGAAATGTTCAGTAGTCTGAAATTAAATAACTCCCCAGGTGAAATTTTCAGTAGTCTGAAATTGAATAACTCCCCAGGTGAAATGTTCAATCATCTGAAATTGAATAACTCCCCAGGTGAAATGTTCAGTCGTCTGAAATTGAATAACTCCCCATGGGTGAAATATGTTCCTCTTCTTAAGTCTTTTATTCACTGTGTTGTTGTTGTTTTTTTCAGTTTAGTGCTTTTTAACTGTAGAAACAAAATGAAGAAGTGAACTCATAATGACCTCTGGCTTTTAACTCTGTTCTTTAGTTCCCTGGAGCTGTCCTCGCTTTGATTTTGCATCATGCTGAAAAGGTGAGGACTCCACAAGCACTTCCTGATCACTACTGGTGAGGAGTAACCAGGGCTGTTCTCTGATAGCCTGTCAATAATGTATACAGTGAGCACCATAATTCATTGGACAGTGACGCATTTTTTGTTATTTTGGTTCTGTACTCTAGCACTTTGAGTTTGAAAGGATACAATGAAAATGAGGTCGAAGTGCAGACTGTCAGCTTTAATTTGAGGGTATTTTCATCCATATCGGATGAACCATTTAGAAATTATAGAACCTTTTGTACATAGTCCCTCCCATTTTCAGGCATCAAAAAATATTGGACAGTTTAACATAATGTAGAATAAAGTAATAATTTTTAATATTTGGTCACATATCCTTTGCATGCCATGACCCAACCCAACAATATCAAAAGACTCTTGATATCTTATTTTCTTGTACTCCTGTCTGCATTTGAATGGATCTCTATGGGAATTGGGGTCAAATCAATATTTATTTATATAGCGCATTTCACAACTAGTTGTCACAATGCACTTCACAGAAAAACCCAGCCTAAACCCCCCCACAAGAGCAACCCAAAGGCAACAGTGGCAAGGAAAACTAGGTGTAACTGGTGTAACTAGGAAGAAACCTTGGGAGGAACCAGACTCAAGGGGGGAACCCATCCTCCTCTGGTCGGCTCAGGGTCTAGGGATGAAAACACCCTCAAATTAAACTGACAGTCTGCACTTCAACCTCATTTTGTATCCTTTCAAACTCAAAGTGCTAGAGTACAGAACCAAAATAACAAAAAATGTGTCACTGTCCAATGAATTATGGTGCTCACTGTATGTAGCGAGCAGTAGACACTGTTCTTCCCTGACTACAGTTTGTGAAAATTGGTGTGAGCATTATGAATGTTGACATTTTGTTTGGCAGTGAATGATCTTCTTTTCATGGCAGTTGAATTGTTTATGGGTGCAGCCAATCACTGGAGATTAGAGAAGAAGGAAAGTTACTGAGTTTATGTGATGTGATCTGATATTTTACTTGGATGTGAGTTAGCTAAATGATAAGGCGGCAGTGCTGTGTAAAATGTTGATAGGAATTCTGGGAGAATAGTCGATCAGTATACTACATTGCGGTTCAGCAAGGTTATTCATATTAGTTTGCCGCTGCATAAACACTTAAATTTTTTTTAAAAATTTAACCTTTATTTAACCAGATTAGTCCCACTGAGATCAGGTGATTTCTTTTGCAAGGGAGACCTGGCCAATATGGTAGCAGCATAGAAAGTTACAAACAAATAGTACAAGACAACAACGATAGTACAAGTTCGACATCAATACATCATAAAACAAAGAGAGCGAGAGGGACAGAGAAAGATAAAATGGCAACTGAGTATTGTAATGCAAAGACTACTTCCTGTAGCATGGCTGCACTCTTCCTGTGCCCACACCCAGTGTGTTTTGGGCAGACAGGTTAATGAGGTTTCCTCAATATCCTCCTTTTTTTTTTTTTCTCAAAGTGAGCTGAGTGCCTCAAATCAGACTTTTTGTTGTGTGATTATGCTTATTGTATTTTGCATGCATTTTGTGTTTTTCCATAATTTGTTCACTTGGGCATTAGACTATCTTTCAACTCAGACTAAATCAACTTAAATGAGTGATTAGGCTGGCTGGACAGTTTTTAATGCAAGTGTGTTGGTTATTGATAGCTTTTATTTTCTGTGGGGGTGTATGTTTGCAGTGATGAGTTTACAAGACAGAAATTATATCTCCTTATGGCATGTGTTCAATTAACATTTGTCTTTGACTAACAATTAAAAGTAAAAACAATTTAAAAAACAATTAAAAATGAATTTGTGAAGTAAATGTGTAGCATGGATTTGTGATCTGCAAAATTAAGCTCCTACCATATAATTTGATGAATCAACCACATGATTCTTGGTGCTGTGATGATAATCTTTCTGTAATCAGATTGTCAAAATCACATGTGCCTGCTGTTGTTCAGCTGTTTTCACCTGTAGTAAGGTTACCTTGGTCATCACTCATCAGTTTGTGATCTGAAATTCTAAGCTCACTGTAAAAAAACATTTTTAAAAGTCACTTCCCTTTTTCTGACCTATTGAGACAGGTTTGCATGTGTGTGTGTGTGTGCGCATGTGGCGGCGTGTGTCAGTTTAACCCCAAAGACTTCCGAAACAAGAACTAAAACCATTAGCTGGCTGACGGCGAGAGGGCTTAGAATGCACAGGAAACGGAGAGCTTGAAGCAAGCAGCTATAGAATTAAAAAACGGATCCAATCTGGACCTGAATTGGATCGTACCTCTCAGGTGGCATTTGGTGTAAAGAGGAGAGCGATCAGAGAAGAAAGTGTGTCGCTGTCTCCGATACGACCATGCTTAACCTCTTGAAACAGCAGTTTGGAGTTGTGGGGAAGTAAGTACAATTCTTTATTTCTAAATAGCATTTCTTTTTTCCAGTTCAAGAAATGAAACAGACGGGTCCTTATCTCTGTATACTTTTGTTGCAGTCTTGTTCTTACTTGTTTGACTTGGGGCTGGGGTGGGCGTTGGTGTTAGTAATGGTGTTAGTGATGGCAGATTGTGATAAGATAAAATCAGTCTTTAAAAAAAAAATCTATTTACATGTTTGCGCCTTTTTCTGTGGCGTTGCTTCAGACAGACCTGTGTCCCATTGTTCAGGTCTCTGCCAAAAGTGCCAATCACCTCAACCCCTTTGTGTGTCTCTCTTCTCTTTGGATCACATGACCTGCATTTGCCGCCATTTGGTGTCCTGCGGCACTGTTGTCGTTATGGCAACTACGGGTGACTGATCACATTAGTGGTGTCGAGATCATCAACCTCGTTATTGCATTTTTGCTTTTTTATGATATGTAATTTTTGACTGTTCAGGAGCTTGACGAGTTCTAGATGGAAAAAAAGTAAGAATTAATAAACCATGCAAATTGATGGGAGATAACTACCCCAATATCACATGATATGACCTAAGATATGACCTATGATATGATCTAAGATATGACCTAAGATAGATAAGAAACTGTTCACAGTTTTCTCTATGTGGATCCATGATGTCTGAAGTCTGTTAATGTGCTGGCGAGAAAAAGCACCTATATTTTGTTTAAAAAAGTACATTAGACAATAACCTGAGTACACCCCTGACCTTCCTTAACCCTAGGATGTACGACATGGGTCAAAAATGACCAGTGTAAAAATGGGCCAAAATGGTCCATAATTTCCCGTAATATTTTGAGGTGCATATTAAAATCATTCTCGTGCTTATAGGTTTCTTCATCTACAGTGTTGTCATGTCACAATAGTTTCAGATTTACAGCTTTTTGAGGAACAGGATCATGTTGTTACTGATGAGATCTTAGGTCAGGTTGCTGAGGTTTTTTTTTACATTCATTACAGTTCCTTATAGTTTTCATATTGATGTTTCATGGTTATCTGTGATGTATATGTGCTGAAATAAAAATGTAGAATACATCAAGGCATTCTTGTCTTGTCCTGATCACTGCCAAAAACCATAACTTTAACAAAATTATGAATATAATGTGTATATTTTAAAAAAAAACTAAAAAAAACTTTTGCATATACGGGTCATTTTTGACCCATGTTGTGCATTTTAAGGGATTTGAATATGTTGCGTATTGAAGGGTTTTAAATGGCTGCTGAGTTTTCTGTGAGTGACCCACTAAACAACTGGAGTACTGCAGAATTGTAGGATTTTCAATGAGGAGCCTAATAATGTCACTTCCCCAGCCTCTGGCCCTACAAATACAATGGACATTCAAAATGTTGGGGAAATAAGATTCAGGGGTAAAACAGGTAAAAGAATAAAATAAATTAAAAACATGTGACCGATGCATTAAAAAAGCTGTGGCATTCATGTTTGTTAATGTGGTGTATCTTTTTATGTGGAATACCGTTTGTTTACGTAGCATTCATAGTTTGTTAGTGTGACGTATCGTGCTGTTGATTGCTGCTGCACCAGCTCTTGCAGAGTTTCTGCACCCTGCTCTGGAAGTGAGGTCTGCAGTTATTATTAATCTCAAAACCAGTCGTGCAACAAAGAGAATAATGAGCTTTAGCGTAGAAGATTTTGTACACTCCACCACAGAGAGCTAGGTACGCTGCACACACTCACAGTGGAGAGAGCCAGGTACACTGCACACACTCACAGTGGAGAGAGCCAGGTACACTGCACACACACTCACAGTGGAGAGAGCCAGGTACACTGCACACACTCACAGTGGAGAGAGCCAGGTACACTGTACACACACTCACAGTGGAGAGAGCCAGGTACACTGTACACACACTCACAGTGGAGAGACCCAGGCACACTGCACACACTTACAGTAGAGAGAGTCAGGTACACTGCACACACTCACAGTGGAGAGAGCCAGGTACACTGCACACACTCACAGTGGAGAGAGCCAGGCACACTGCACACACTCACAGTGGAGACAGCTAGGTACACTGCACACACTCACAGTGGAGAGAGCCAAGTACACTGCACACACTCACAGTGGAGAGAGCCAGGTACACTGCACACACTCACAGTGGAGAGAGCTAGGTACACTGCACACACTCACAGTGGAGACAGCTAGGTACACTGCACACACTCACAGTGGAGAGAGCCAAGTACACTGCACACACTCACAGTGGAGAGAGCCAGGTACACTGCACACACTCACAGTGGAGAGAGCTAGGTACACTGCACACACTCACAGTGGAGAGAGCTAGGTATGCTGCACACACTCACAGTGGAGAGAGTCAAGCACACTGCACACACTCACAGTGGAGAGAGCCAGGCACACTGCACACACTCACAGTGGAGAGAGCCAGGCACACTGCACACACTCACAGTGGAGAGAGCCAGGTACACTGCACACACTCACAGTGGAGAGAGCTAGGTATGCTGCACACACTCAGTGGAGAGAGAGAGAGAGATGCACTGCAAGGATCCCATCTTTATTTTAGAAAGTACCAGAAAAGCCACTTTCCCCCCACAAGCTCAAACATAGAAAAACCCACTCAGTTTCCGTTGGTATTCATCTGAGGACAAAATATACTGGTGTGTGTGTATGTGTCTGTGTGTGCGTGTGCGTGTGCGTGTGCGTGTGCGTGTCCAATTGAGTAGGGGAAGCAGGCTGCTGGTAAGAGGTGGCGGTTATGTGAGGTTTTGCTCATTTGTACTATATATGATTGTCAGACTATCACACATATTCTGCACTGATAACCTATTCTGAGCTCAAACTGCTTTCAGCGCTGTTATTGTAGGATATGAGTGTGCAGAGAGGGTGAGCAGCTGTGTGCGTTTGACCTTAACTCACTTCCCCCGATTATATCCGGCCCTAACCCCAACCACAAAGCTGCGCCCCACCCCACACCCCGTCCTCCCCTGTCCTCCGTTCCCCATTCCGGCACTCTCTTACTTAAAACTGTGAATGTTAACCCTGCACCCCTCAATTCTAAACCAAAACGGGCCCTCAAAGCATCTTGTGGGGTCATTATTTAAAAGATTTAAATATTTTACAAAGTGAAATATGATGCACCACACCAGAGAGAATTTCCATCTGCAGTCCCTTGCTACTCCCTTCCCTTAATAGTGGTCATGTTCGTTTATTATTTTTTGTTGTTTAAATTTGGCGCTGAGCATATGGGGGTGAGCATAACCAATTCCCACCCCAATTTGGAATGGCCAAAATCGTCTGCAACTGCAGCCGCGCACATAAGCAAACCCCGCTGCCAACTTGGGAGAGTGTAGACATCCACGGCTGTCCTCCAAAACACATGGTGCCACCAGAGTGACAGAGGAAGACCTTTCACATGTGGCTTTATGCATGCACGGTCGCCCGATCGACCAGCAGGGGTCACTACATAGCGATGAACGCGGATCCCTATCCGACTGAGCACTCCCATGCCGTGGCCGCCCTGTGGAGCTGCGGTCGGCACTGGCACGGTCCGGATTTGATCCGAGGTCGTGAGGCTCATCCATGGCGCCTTAACTGAATGAGCTATCCGGCAGCCCGCCTAGTTATTTTTGTGGAAGTCCTGTCCATAGAAACACTGCCACTGGCATTACGTTACAGTGCTTCCTTCGGGGTGCCAAGTGGGGAACACGGTACAATACTTTAATATCACAAGCCATTAGTTGTGATTGAAAAAATAAAGTGCGTTACAGCTCTAAGGTTTATGTATGACAGAGTTTTAATGGAGCGTGCCGCCATCTTGCTTTGCTGAAACTCATGATTTGTGGGCTATAGAACCCTTAGCTTGTAGCCCCCACATGATTTGTGGGCTGTAGAACCTTTAATTTGTAACCCCCAACGCGCATTACCTGGAGGATGCATGTCGTGGGCGGAGGTGTAAAGCAGGAGGTGTGGATCTGCTGGTGGAAGTCACAGCCTTTGTTGTGTGATGTGGTTCAGATCTAAAAGGCTCTCAAGGGGACAACCCAACTGTGAGTCAGAGAGAGAGAGAGAACACCGGGTTACTGGCTGCACCTGCACAATAATGCAAGCAACACCTTTATAGAGCTCAGTGTTCAACAAGCAAGGCATTTTTTCACTTATTGTTTTTATGTTCAGGGCCAGAGATACAACCCCCCACAAATTACTGCACACACTAGAAACTATTATTAAGTGCACTATCGCAATAAAATCGAGAAAGCTATCATCAGCACATAATAGGCATCAGAACAATTATTATGAATTATGAATAGCGAATTTAATAGGAAATAATTTACCCATTAGATGGATGTGAGCTCTCTTAGAATTGACTTGAAATGGTAAAATATGTCAAAGAATCTTTTCAAAATCATGTAAATACAGCTGGATCAGGAGCCATCAGGAGCCATCCATCTTGGCTGAGTTTTGGGGTGCCCCTTCCAGTTTCTTTTCCCCTGCGCTTCCTGTTTGCTACTCTGACATCTCCACTTCTTCCCTGCAGGAATCAAGATGCCACAGACCTCCTCACTGAGGACCTGGTGCTGGTGAGTCCATGTCCTGAGTAGGAATACCCAGAGTGCCCTGAATACCCCGAATACCCCAAATACCCTGAGTGTCCAGAGTGCCCTCCTGGGCTGTAGCGTCCCAGAGCATCACAGATTCCCCTGAGCATTACCCATGAGCCACTGGTCCCCAAACTCAGTCCTGGTGACCCCTGTTTATGCTGTTTTTTTGTTACATTGAATCTCTTGATCAAGTACAGTTGTTTTTTTCCTTAAACGTATATTAACACAAAGCAGGCTTCTTTTCCATTGAACATTTTCCAGAAGTGATTTTGTTCCAGGGATTAGTACTCCACTGATTTAATCTGTCAATCTGTAATTGAATCTTTTTAAAATGCCTTCTAAAGGAATAATTTCTCATCTCGCACATTACAGAGAATTAAAGTGTTAGTTGATCTGACAGTTCTGGGCTGTTTCTGACATGATATGGCCTTAAGAGGGTAAATCATCCTTCAAAAGACATGAGGAATATCTCATTATGTACAATTACCAGCTTGTTGTAATTTAGCAATTGCAGTAACAGTTGGAATAAAAGCCAGCACAAACAGTGGGTCCCCAGGACCGAGTTTGGGAACCAGTGCCAGAACCTCAGGTTCTCAGGTTTGGCATTAGGTAGCCAGTCAAACAAACAGACAGACAGACAGACAGGCAGGTAATCTGTACTGATATTAATCCTTTGTTTCCAATGATAATGTGGGCATTCTGGTCCTGTCGACATTCATGGGAGGTTCTGGTTAATGCTGGAAGAGGGAAAAGAGCCACCAAGCTTTTTACTCTGCAATTCTGCAACACATAGTCTGCCAGCTGTAACTAGCAAACCATTAAATTATTAATTATTGTTATTAAATTATTCATATTTCCCTCAGGCTTTTATATTTTTAAACATTCTTTTTTGTGGTTTGTGTGTTCAGGTCTCATTTTCTTTTCGGATTATTGTTTCTGTATCCGCTGTCATTTCCTGTGAGGCGAGCCCAAACGCATTGATCTCATTGGCTGCAGGTGGAGCAGAGGGTGGAGCCGGTCAAGAGGGCTGCCCAGGTCATTCACAAGAGGCTAGCCAGCTGTCTGCAGAGTCAGCTGGGGGCGGACGCAGAGAAACGCACGGTAACGTCAAATCCCGCGCTGCGAGTGCAGACACGCGTGTTCACACGCGTGCTCCCGAATCTCAGCTATGGCTGGACGATGGGAGTGCGAGCCTTCATGGGATGTAGAATTGATCTAACTACCATATGCTGTCAATCACTGACATGCATGTACGAATAAAAAGGCATTGCTTGCTTCCACAGGAAAACACTTGATTGGTTCAAACAAGTGACTGAAACTGTGTAATAGCTCCCATTTTTAGTTGTTCATGAAACCTTTCCCGTATTTACCTTACGTTAGCTTTTCTGCCAGTCTGTGTGTGTTTAATTTACCTGTGGTATTCTCACTTGTGTCCCCTTGGCGTGTGCCTTCAACACAGATAAAGTGGAGTGTTCAGGTCAGACTCTTGTCTGTAATCACTTTCTCTTCCTGTTTCCTCGCCGCAGAAAAAGCTCCCTTTAATGATGCTGTCGGTCAGCATGGCAGAGAGCCTCAAAGACTTTGATGGAGATTCTCCCATAAGGTGAGACTGAGAGGAAGTGAGTTTCTGATCTGTGTTAGTTTGGCCGCCGTGTCGCCACTACCAACTCTCCCACCTTTCCGCTTCCCTTTGCTCCTTCCTTCTGTCTTTCCACGTTTCTCCCGCCGTCTCTCAGTTAGTATTAAAAGCACTTAAGAGTGCTTTGGAATGAAAATGGGATTTGCTTGCTGTGTTGATATGTTTCATTGTCATTTAATGTGCTGACGTGGCCATTCTGTTTTGCTGCCTTTTGTCTTTGGCAGATCAATCTTTTATTTCCCAATGATATTACATTTTGTATTACAAATATTCACTGTATACAAGTAAAAATATAAAAATATACGCATTTTCTCCGTGTCTCTTTTTCAGGAGGGTTCTGGAGATGTGCTGCTTCATGCAGACACTTCTGGCAAAAAGTCTTGCAGAGTTTGAGCTGCAGCTGGAGAGAGAGGTTTTGGAGCCTCTCCAGAAACTCAGTGAGGTGAGACGCTTTCTCTCGACGGTGGGGAATTTGCCTGTGTGTGTGTGTGTGTGTGTGTGTGTGTTTGTCTGTGTGTGTAGTGCGTGTGTGTGTTTGTGTGTGCAGTGTGTGTGTGTGTGTGTGTGTGTGTGTGTGTGTGTGTGTGTGTGTGTGTAGTGCGAGTGAGTGTGCGTGCGTGCGTGTGTGCGTGTGTGTGTGTGTAGTGCGAGTGAGTGTGCGTGCGTGCGTGTGTGCGTGTGTTTGTGTGTGCGAGTGTGTGTGTGTGCGTGTGTGTGTGTAGTCTCTTAGTGTATTGCTCTCTTGATTGAGAGATCCCCACATCAGGGCATTGTGTTTTACTAAGGGGATGGGGTCTCTGCAGATAGATGATGAACGCACAGATGGAGTAAGGCTGATAATGCTGGTACAGGTTGAGGCCACTGAAAGTTTATTCTTCTTAAACGAGACTTTAGTCTGACGCTGATAGAAAATCCTCTCTCAGGAGGATCTGCCAGAGATTCTGAGGAACAAGAAGCTGTTTGCCAAACTGACCACTGATTGGCAGACAGCCAGGAACAGGTGGGCCTGCCTCCTTCACTGGCTTGTGTGTGTTTGACATCACCGGCCATCTTTTCAACACAATAATCCCACAGTATCTATTTATATTCCCCCATCTCTTTCTCTGTCATCTATTATTTCTGTCTGTCTGTCACTGTCTCTGACTGTCTCTGTGTCTGTCCCCTGCACACCTACTGCTCCCTCTCTTCCCCCACCTCTGTCTCCTCACGTTTTATTGTGTATGTCCCAGTGTTTGCCTTGTTTGGCTGTCCTGTGTTTGTCTATGGCTGCGTCCCAATGTTATCCTACCTCCTTTCCTCCACTCCCCCACTACCACTCCTCTCCTACCCGGAAGTATGCAAAACTGCCTGATCGTTGCATGTACGGTATACAATGTACTTGACATTGCCGTTTGCATCGAGACATTAATCAATTTGGAACTATTTGTAAGTAATATGTAGCCAAATCAGCAACATAAGATTATGACACAAATATCGGTTTCCGGGGCACGGAGGAGAGGAGGTAGTAGTGGAGGAAAGGAGGGTGCATTTTTTGAGCATTGGGATGCACCCCCTGATTCTCACCCATCTAGATTGAGAGTTTACTATGCCTGTTCCTCTATCCTTCAGGTCCCAGCCCACCACTGTGGAGGTGGAGGACGCCTGGAGGAAGCTGGAGAGCAGCAAGGTGACATCCCTCGCTGACATCATCACATGACATCATTGTGACATCATCACTGACATCATTGTGACATCATCTTTGTCATTTGCTGACGGCATTTTGGCCTGAGATGCATTGGAAATACATAACTATATATTGCAATCATTTGTAATTGCAAGTGAAATATGCTTTCAGGACCAGTACTCTGCAGATCTCTATCTTTTCTCCTCTAAAGAGGATAGCTACGCCAACTACTTCATCCGTGTGAGTTGTCCTTCTTAAATGGCTCTCTGTCCAGCTGTTTCCAATGAGGTTTACCATCGCCAAACCGTGTCACTCATTTCTCTTTACTTGTTTTAGCTGTTAGAGCTACAAGCTGACTATCATAAGAATTCACTGGACTGCCTGGAGAGGAACATCAGAGAGATGAAAGAAAACCATAGCCCGTCAGGTATGCATGTGTCTGTGGATATACAGCAATGTGTGTGTGTGTGTGTCTATGTATATGTGTGTGTCTGTGGATATACGGCATCTGTGTGTGCATGTGCACGTGTGTGTGTGCGTGTGTGCGTGCGTGTGTGTGTGTGTGTGTGTGTCCGTGTGCGCGCATGTGTGTGTGTGTGTGCGTGCATGTGTGTGTGTCTGTGTGTGTCCGTGTCCGCTCATGTGTGTGCGTGCTTGTGTGTGTGTGTGTGTGTGTGTCCGTGTGTGCGCATGTGTGTGTGTGTGTGTGTGCGTGTGTGCATGTGTGTGTGTGTGTGTGTGTGTGCGTGCATGTGTGTCTGTGGATATACGGCATCTGTATGTGCATGTGCACGTGTGTGTGTGTGCGTGCGTGTGTGAGTCCGTGTATGTGTGTGTGTGTCCGTGTGCATGTATGCGTGTGTGTGTGTGTGTGTGCTTGTGTGCGTGTGTGTCCGTGTGCATGTATGCGTGTGCGTGTGTGTGTGTGCTTGTGTGCGTTTGTGTGCGTGTGTGTGTGTGTGTTCGTGTGTGTCCAGCGTATAAACGGCGTGTATCCTTGCCTTGGTCACAGGGCGCAAGGAGTGTAGCCCCTCGGGACAGGTATACGGAGCTCCGCTCCTCACCCACCTGCAGACCAGCAGCAGGCAGATCGCTGGTCCCATCCAGGAGTGCGTGCGCATGCTCCTGGAAAAAGGTCTGAAGGAGGAGGTGGGGACCTACAGACGACTCGGCTATTACTGCCTTTCTTTCCTTCCCCTCAGTCTCACACTGTTCTACGCGCACGCACACACCCACACACAATCTATTCCTGTTCTCCCCTCTCATGTCTCATGTCTGTCTATCTGGCTCGGAATTGAACATGCATTTGAAAATAACTTTGATCTCTTGAACAACAGGGTCTACTGCACAAGTCACAATGCAGCGTTATGGTGGCCTCCTACGTCTTGTCAATATAGGGACTTTTCTTCTCGGAATACGGATGTATACATACCAACGTGTCTGCATGTTTACATGATAATTGTTTAATTTCTTACGTGTAAATATGTAATGTAATATTTGTTTACGGAAAGTGCTGTAGTTTAAGTGGAATGAACCATTTGGAGCTGTGCAGGTCTCATTGTATACATGCACTCTGAGGCATTACCTAGATAGCAACAGACTGATGGCCCAGTGTTGGCCCACACTTGCCACTTTCATTCGGCTCACATTCTGCCATGGAATGGCCGCAATGAACCATTATGTCTCAGGGCTTACCTGTGGTTGCCATGTTTGGCCCAGAATCCAAATGCTGTGATAAACCTTAAATGTGGCTGGTGACTCTTGCCCCACTTTTGGCCCACACAATGCACTTGCCATAACTGACCCCTAAGTGCCTAAACTAAACCATATTTGTCCCAGAATCGTCTGCTATCTGGGTTCCAGCCCAGGCTTGCCTACATACTATATCATGACTGAGAGCTGTAGGGCTTGTCATGGTTTATTCCTTGTGTGTGTGTGTGTGTGTGCGCGTGCATGCGTGCGTGCGTGCGTGCGTGCGTGTGTTTATACATTCTCTCTCTCTCAGGGTCTGTTCAGGCTGGCGGCAGCAGCCTCCATAGTTAAGAAGCTGAAGTGCAGCTTGGACAATGAAAACATCGACCACAGCGAGTTCAGCTCTGATCCTCACGCAGTGGCAGGTGGGCGAAGGAGGCAGGGCAGGGCAGCGGGTGGCCGGGGGCGTGAGAGACATGAATAGCATGCAAAGGAATGTGTTGGAGTGTGTGAAAAAGGGAAGTTAAGAAGAAAACATTCATTTGGTGCAGTCATGTCCGTCCAACCGCCCCCTGCTGGTGCACATGTAACATTACAGGGGAAATGACCATGGCTCAGGGCTGAGAGAGAATTTGGTCATGCAGTAGTTTCTCAAGTCATGCTTGAATCATCAGGACAGCTGAGAGTACATTTATCCACTCCATAATTCTCCTGTGCATGCTACTATTTTACTCAGGGTGTATCATAGATATACTGTATATGTTACGTTCTCTCTCTCTCTCTCTCTCTCTCTCTCTCTCTCTCTCTCTCTCTCTCTCTCTCTGTCTTTCTCGCACACTTTTTTTGTCTGGCAGGAGCCCTGAAGTCATACCTCAGAGAGTTGCCTGAACCTCTCATGACATTTGAACTCTATAGTGATTGGTTCAAAGCAGCAGGGTAAGCCCTTGGCTCGCCAGAGTACTGGCTGGCCATCCCAAACACTAGAGCAGCTAATCTTGGGCCTGCCATTCCAAATGAGACTCTGCATGCACACATTCACTTCCCTCACCCCCTTTCCCTCTCCCTGCCTCTCCATCTCTCTCTCTCTCTCTTTCCCTCCCTTTCTCTCTCCAGGGAAAAAGAGGTTCCAGGCAAGTTAGAACAGCTGAGAGCTGCACTGAGTAAACTTCCCTCCGAGAACTACAGCAACCTCCGGTCAGTACAGCTGTGTCCCTCTTTATCATCCTATGCTTTTGTGAATACGTCAAGAAACGCACCATTAGAGTACGAATGGCTAAATTATTCTTTTTTATGTAGTCAGGGAACATGTGATGCTGCTACCATATACTGAATACTGGACGCTATTTGGAGGCATTATCTCGCATACATTATTCAACTGTGTCTTCGCTCTTTGCCCTCCCCCCTCTATCTCTCTCTTACCACTCTTTTTCTCCCTCTCTGCTCTCTCCATCCATCTTTTGTGTTTTACCTCCCTCTCTCCTTCCCCTTTCCTCTTCCTTCTTTCTATCCCTTCGTCCCTCTGCTTCCTCTTTCCCTCTCTTCCCTCCCTTCCCTCCTTTACGCTCTCCCCCTCTCTCTCTTTGTTTTTCAGGTACTTGATTCAGTTCCTGGCTCGTCTTTCAGAGCACCAGGCTGTGAACAGGATGAGCCCGAGTAACATCGCCATCGTCCTGGGACCCAACCTGCTGTGGCCTCGCACTGAGGGGTGTGTGTGTGTGTGTGTGTGTGTGTCTATGAGTTTTATACAGTTATATAGAAGGATAATCCTTTCTCTCCCTCTCTGTATGTGTGTGTGTGTGTGTGTGTGTTTTATACAGTATATGGAAGGGCAATGTCTCTCTCTTTCTGCATTGTGTGTATGTTTTATACAGTATATAGAAGGGCAATCTCTTTCTCTGTGTGTGCATGTGTGTGTTTTATACAGTATATTACATTACATTACATGCATTTATCTTATCCAGAGGGACTTTCAGCATTTTTACATAGTATCCATTTATACAGCTGGATATACTGAAGCAATTCAGGTTAAGTACCTTGCTCAAGGGTGCAACGACAGTGTCCTACCTGGGTTACAATCCCAGCCGTCCCTACCACCCCTGACCATTATGCTACACTGCCCAGTATATGGAAGGGTAATCCCTTTCTCTCTGTGCATGTGTGTGTGTGTGTGTGTGTGTGTGTGTGTGTGTGTTTTATACAGTATAGGCTAATATCTCTCTCTCCATGTCAGAGTTGACTCCCTTCAGGACATGGCATCAGCCTCCTCTGTGCAGGTCGTCACGGTGGTCGAGCCGCTAATACAGCACGCTAACAGCCTGTTCCCTGAAGGTACTACATCTCCCACATCGCTGATCCTCTGCACCTCTTACTGTGGGACTGAACCAGTCATGACTGTTTTCCGTCTCTCTCTCTCTCTCTCTCTCTCTCTCTCTCTCTTGATTTCATCCTGAAGCTGTGGATTTTGACATCCCTGAACCCCAGGGGGGCGCAGACCCGCCAGCGCCTGTGGCCTCACCCTCAGAGTCTGGGGCAGAGGAGGCCCCTGCAGTCACCGCCCCTTCATCACCCTCACACACCGACAGGTAGCAACCCCGAAATGGCAGGGAAAGTCACGGACCTTACTCCATCTCAACTCAATATGACGATTCATTACTTTCATTTTTCCTGTGTAAATATGAGTGAGTAAACCGGTATGTAAAATATTGTTTTCATTAGTGGCAACAGTATCACCAGAGTGTTCTTAGGCATGGATAATATCTAGTAATAATATGCTTGGATATCTGAGACATTCATTGAAAATAAAGCGGTGTACGCACTTTGCTATTTTATCTTTGACCCTTTTCTGTGTTAAACCCCAAACTCTCTTTCCGGCATTCCTTGTTTCGCTCTATGGTATTCCCTCTCTTTTTCTCCCTCAGCTCGTCGCCTAAGGGAAGGTCTGTTCCCGTCATTGTAAAGTCTGGCTCACTGATACACCGGACCACTGTGTGGGACAATCCCACCCAGAACCAAAGCCCAAACCAGAATCCCACCCACGACCAGAACACAAAGCTGAACCTGAACCAGAACCCAAACCTAAATCAGACCTCTGACAGTGCCAGCCAGAATCCTACCCAGAACGAGAACCTGAACCCGAACCCGAACCCAAATTCCATCTCTAACGTGGCCCAGACGCTGCAGTCCAACCAGCCAGAACCCACTCCCGACCAGCCTCCTGGGAGTCTTGGACCAGCCTCGGCGCCGCCATGCAAAGGTAGCCTTAGTAAATTAGCCTTAGAAATTCAAAAAGGGAAGTAACACACGCTGACGTGCCTGTGTATCCTCATGGACCGTGTTCTTTTCCTTCACAGCCAAGAGAAACATCCAGCCCCACGATCCGCCGCTCACCCCGAATAGGCAGGCGGAGCCAGGGACTCGCCCCGCCGTAAAACCCCGAGCCCCAGCCGCCCCTCCTGCCAGAGGGACAGCCCCCAAGGCCCCGCCACCAGTCGCAATCAAGCCCCAGGATTCATTCAACAACAAGGCCAGGCCCAAAAAGTTAATGGTCAAGGCTCCTAGGTGCCCGCCCCCCAAGCCGCCCCCACAGCCACCCCCCTCAGCTGCCCCAGCCAATCAGTAAGTAGCTCAGGGGCATCCTGGGAGAGATTAAGGTAGTAATCACATTTGATGTGCATTTGTCACATGCAGGTGTTGATGCTACATTACATTTACATTACATTCATTTAGCAGATGCTTTTATCCAAAGCGACGTACAATTAGTGCATACAGAGACATCATCAAGATCACATGCTACGGCAGCTGTGTTAGAAACAAGGACTCGAGGGGCCTGTACCTCCTCTGTTACCCCCGTTTTTAAGCTAAACTAAAACACACCCTCACAAGCAGCTTCGTCTCACTAAAGTACTTCTGGTATCCAGATAGAACTGTCCAGAATTTCCAAAAGGGTCTTTGAGGGCCCTGGATGTCGTGATAACTAGTAATGCCACTGTGAATGTGTGGCACAGCCTGTATTTAAACTGGCAAACACCCATGCTAACAACCTTTCCCAGAAATCTCAAGTTTTTTGGGAGTCAGATTCTCATCTTCATCTCTGGGCTCTGCTCGACTGCTATCAGTAGTGTACCGTTTGCTTTGCACGATGTTTCTGTGCAGTTCTGGGGAAATGTATGGTACAGTATGTAAATACAACACTGCCAAGCTTATTAAAAACATTATTTTATTATAATGGCCATTAAGGGTATTGTTATTATTTGTAAGTGCAACACATACATTTGAATTTTATACTGTATACAACAGTATTCATAATAGGCATTACTAATATGTCATGCAATTTTTCATTTATTGCAATGTATAAGAAATAGGCGGGTTGGCCTTAGATCCAAAGTGTAGCTATTACTGAGATTTCTGTTCATTCAGTTAAATGGATATCCACAGGTGTATTCCCAAGGTTTTGTTTCAGTATGTTAACATATGTGCATATATGCTTTTATTGCAGTGAAATGTACAAAATCTACAGGTTCAGAATAATTCTGTGCAGGTTTTATCTTTACAAAAAAATAACCTGTGTGAATTTTCATTAGCACAGTAGCGTTGTAGCAGGTATAGCCTCCCCCAAATGCCAGGGTTTTCAGCTGTTTTTTTGTGTGAGATGAGTGCCAGAACTTTCTGACTGCAACAACATGAGTGAAACCCGTGTCCCTCACTCTCCTTCCTGTTTTCAGGAACGTATCAAAAAGCGTAAAACCAGGAGTGCATGAGAAAAGTGACAGGATCTTAGTGCTACTGAGGAACACTGTCGGGTGGGACTGTGTTGTTAGGCTGTAGTGTTTCTATGGTTACAACACCAAACACTGACTGTTTGCAGGCAGAAACATGGGCTCAGGTAAGTTTGTTCAGCATTACAGAAATTCTAGGAAGTAGAAGGTTTTTTTTTTGTTGCCTTTTGTTTTTTTTTCTTTATTAAACGGATCTGAGATAAAGGTTTCACGTTTCAAAGGGTAATAAAAAGCCTTACATCACTCTTACCTTTCCCATGGTTCCTGTACTTACCTCAGCTACGTGCTGTAAAGCATTCTGCACTGGCCGTTTCAGAACATACAGTATTACGAAGAATACAAAGAAAATCCCTTATTGCTTAAGTCCTGTGAGCATCTGCCTGTTGGTTGAAACTTACAGCAATACTGAAAGAAATCCATAATTTCATTTCCCTTTTAACTTCATTTCACAAAGTTTTTGACCCGGTCGGTTTGCACGGGGGAAAAACCCCTCCTGGGAGAGTGTGGAGCACAGCGTTCCCATAAACTGCCGGCCCCAAATACACCGGAAAGCCTCTCCGGCAGGGTCGAGCTGAGCACTGAGTGAGGATAGTGGCGGGAGTAAGCTAAAGAGACGAAAGGTTCTGTTTACCGGTATCAGAAGTGAACAGGTGGTAAATGCCATGATGGAGCACCTCTACAGAGGAACCAGATAAGACTCCTGATTGAGAGTCCTCTCTGTTCCTGTCCTCCCCCCCCTCTCTCTCTCCCTCTCTCCCTCTCTCTCTTCCTGTAAATAGGTGTGTTTCCACATTTGCCCACTGTCCTTCTCCTTTGTTCACGTCTTGTCCTCTCTTGCCCGATGCTGTTCAGTTGTTTCAAACCCGTCCGTTTGCCCCTGGAGTTTTTCAAGAGGAGTGTCCTACACACTCTGCACTGCAGTGTAATTACTGGCCTTCTCATTCTTGAACAGTATTTATCAGCATCCTATACACCATTTCACATATATTTACATACGTGTTCAGACAAGGGGAGGGCAGTACTGACAATAATCCAACCTTACTGAAGGTCTTTATGAAAAAGAATATGCCTTGAAAATAATGTAATCTGTAAATCGATATACTGCTGCCAGTTTAAACCGATAATTGTCCTGGTTTTGTCATTCTTCTGACATGCTCAACAAGCGTGTCAGTTTCAATGGTGAAGTTAAAATTTCCATCAGAAGCCTGTTCACATTTTGCTTTATCGCATCACTGGAGATTCCTCACATTGGCCTCAAAGGAAAGAATGTTTGAATCACAAAAAGAGGTTTGCTTTATGAAATCATTTTGAATCAACTTGAGATTTTCTTTAACTTTACACTAATCATTTTTGTTGTTAAAAAATTGTGAAGTGCAACCAAGTTTAGAAAGGCAACAGCACCCTATTAAATGCAATTGAAGAGAAATAGGAATCAGCTGGCACTGGGTTATCTTTTTTAAATGACATACTAAAAGGTGCACTAATTAATAGTACATCATTAATAATTAATGGCATATTATTAAAATAAGGTCCAAGGTACATTCTAGTCCACTGTTCTAAATCACCATTTTGTGATTACCAGTCCGCATACTTGTCCTGGTACTTATTTAGGAGGGGTATTCAAAATCTGTTTTTAGATTTTTTTTTTTTAGATTTCTGTATAGAATTCAAGCAATATTTAATACATTTCATGGGAAAACTCTGAAGAGGAAGGGTACAGACTCAGTATGTTCTCAGGGGTCCCTATAGTGGTCGGCGAGGCACAAAGACATGGGCTTCAGATGCAGTTATGGAACACTGGATGTTTTTTTTTTTTTTTTTGCTCAGACCTTGATTTCATCCTCGTCCTCAGGGGAGGCATATGGCGCCTTCTGCTGGAAGCAAACGGAGGCGTTATTAGCAGCACCAGCATGTGGGCCATCCTCATCTCCAGTCTGCTCTTGCCCTTTAAAGAGCTCGCCGGTGCTGTAGTGACGTGCCAGTACATCGGCGGCCATCTTGAACCTTTCAGGCTCCATCCCCGGCTGCTCTCTCGAGGCAGACCACATGACCCCATCAGGAGCGGCCATTTTAAGAGGCTCGTTGCTCTCCCCCTCCTCTTCTGCTCCACCCTTTCCGTCTCGAGAGCTCCCCCTACTGTTCGTGCTCTGCCGTTGCGGGGAGATGGAAGGCGAATTAATTGAAGGGGCGTCGCCTGGCGGCTCAGGGGTGGAGCTTGTTTCCTCCTCCTCCTCCTCCTCCTCCTCCACCTCCTCCTCCCAGCTGTGATTGGCCTTATAGATGTGATTGGGGCTGTCAATCACGCTGAAGACCTCGCTCATCAGGGAGGGCCCCAGGTCCACGGTGAACGAGGTCATGGAGTCGGAGCGCGTCATGGAGTAGTCGCCGCCGTCCGGGAGCGAGTTGCGCCGGAACTCCGGGGATCCGGAACAGTCTTGCACCTGGCGATCGGCACATCGCCGTGGAAGGGTGACAAACCCTGACTGTAAACCTGCGGGCAGGGAGAGGCATATGAAGGAAGGAATAATTAACGCCTGACTGTGAAATGAGAAACGGGAAGATTTCACACAGGAATGGATTTGAGCCTATAGGAGGGTCTGAGTGTTTTGGGCCTGCAGTTTGGCTTGTTTGCCAGTAGGTGGCAGTATAAAGCTCCAGCTCGTAACTGCCAGGTGTTTTTGTGTGGTGGGCTCTGGCCCAGCCCACACACATTCCTCTGTGCCATGACTTCACTGCCTCTGAATGCTGGCTGGAGGGAAGCTGAATTATATGCCTACTGGGCACTTTTCTCAGTAGGGGCTGGAATGAGAAATGGCAGAGGACAGACGGAAGGAGGGAGGGAGGGAGGGAGGGAGAGAGAAGAGCTCAATGAAACAGAAAGAAGGGAGAGAAGGAGAATGTGGGATGATAATAAAATGAAAGAAAGCGACATTGAGATGATATGTGCATTAGTCCAATCCAGAATTTTATAGGGTGATGAGTTAACCCAACCCCCCCCCCCCCCCCCCCCCCCAAATATTTAGGTGAATTCCTTCTGTGTTGGGTAACAATCTAGGGGCTAGAAGGGGGATTCCAGATATCCACCCAGAGCATGCAGACACACACACACACACACACATGCACAAGCACACGCTCACACACAAAAGGAGCCAAACAGTACTTCCGTCCCAGCTGTGTGTGAAAGTAATTGTGTACAGGTGTTACCTATAGGTGATTCCAGATGACTCAAACATGTTGAGTGTGTGTGTGTGTGTGTGTGTGGTCATTCACCAGTTAAAATCACTAGTGATTATGTATATTAGAAGCGAGCGCACAGCGTGGTGCTGTAGAGCCAGACGGAGGCTGTGCTCCTCAGTCTCTCACCGTAGGAGGAGAAAGTGGACCCCTCGGGGCAGCTGGGCGAGGTGGGAAACAGCACCCTCTGCAGGCAGCCGTTGTCTAGGTCCAGCTGGGGCAGGGAGATGGCGTTCTTGATGATCGGGGAGATGGGCGGCGGGGGCGACGACAGGTCCCGGGAGCCGCCCCGGGGGCGGGCGGGGGCCTTGCGCACGTGGCGCAGGGTGCGGGAGAAGAACTTGGCGGTCTTGGAGCCGGCGGACTCCGCCTCCTCGCTGCCCGCCCCGCCGTGGTTGCTGAGGAACGAGGTGTCGCCGAACACGTCGCCGCCGCGGCCCACATGCATGGTGTGCCGGAAGTCCCCCAGCGGTGGGCTGATCATGTCTACCGAGAGGTCGTTCTTAAAACGGCGCTTCCCTTGGGAGCTGGACACCAGGCCCTTTATCCCTGGAAGCTTCCCTAGACTCATGGTAAGGTCAGGGCTGTGCGCCAGTGGCAAAAAAACGAAACCGTTTCCCTTCGGTTCAAACAAGCAAGTGAGAAAGAACGGGGAGAAAAAAAAAACCTTTAATCCCAAAAAAGACAGCGGGAGAAGTCCCTTCAAGATGAAAGAGGGACCAACAAACAAACTGAAACGTCTGCTAAGAACGGAAAGAGACTCCCAGCAGTTAAGCACAGAAATCCAGCGTACAATCAATTTCTTACAGGTCAAGTGGCAAATATTCTCCAGGCATAAAGCTTGTGGTTTTGTTTAGCGTCGCCTGTTGTTTTTGGATGTCCTGCTAAGAGGTTGAAATAATAGAAATATTTTAAATTTGAAGATTTTGCCCAAGGAGGACAATATCTGGAGTCACTCAGAGTTCATCTTGGAAAACGGCTGTCTTCAGCAGTTGAGCAGAAAGATGAGCGTCTATTGTATATTACAATGCTCATTCAATACCCATCTCCACTCACACGTTGTAGTGTAAGTTCAGTGCTCTTTTGCTTTATGACCAGAGTCAGAATCAGACTTTAGCCTTTAAAGGATATATCCCAGGGGCCCGTGTATCTTCAGAGGCTGGGCTATGCTGTTTTTTGGTTTAAAAAACCTCAGTTCAGAAAGATATGCAGTTCTAGAAGAAAATATCTCTGTGGTTCTGCAGAAAAAACATTTGTCCAATTTTTCCAAAGTAAAATGGAGAGTAAATGCAACAAAAAAAAAAGTCACTCAAAATGAAAAAAACAAATCGTTCAAAAATAAGTACCCACAGGGATATTGTTACGTTTTCTGCTTATATCAGAAATGTATTCTATTTAATTAAATGTCTGTGGTCTAGATAAGTAGTATGTATTGCTATTCTTATTTTGGATCTTGCTTGTAAAAACAAACAACTTTAATACTTTCCCCTTGCTGTGAACGGCTTCACAAAAAGTCTGCACAAGTAAATATCTTCAAAATCTTAATACAGCTTCTTCTCAGTTTGAATACCACTGAAAGCCAATAGGTTCACAAAAAATTAGGCTAAACATTCTAGAAATGCTATTTTATACATTCTCTGATCCTGCATCCGGTTACAGAACATGCACTTCCGAAACAACATATGCATCTTTTTAGATTTAAAAAAATGTATAATCTAGGTTCAAAAGCAGCCTTTGTCCCAGTTTAACACTGTCAGCATGCCTGGATCAGTAGCTTGCACCCTTATTTACAAGCATCAAAAATTTTGCCAAAGGTTTCCATGATTTTTGAAATACAGAGTAAAGCCAGGTTATCAGAGAAAATATATTTCCTATGTCACCAAGACTAAAGAAAATACAGTTAACTTGATGGAGTGGATGTGAATATATGTGTGTGTTTTTACATTTTACGCACAACTGGTGGTAGCTGTTATGAGCTGTTATACAGTTTCCCACAGGAAGCCTGTTCATTTGTTTGACTATATAAATAAGTGCTTAGAGATTTTAATTTTAATTTGACTTGATTTTAGATCGGATTTTAATGGTTTTCACTACTTTTTTTGTTTTCTTGATTCTGGTCCAATACCTTCTTCACCTCCACCTGGGCCGGTTCCCTAGGAAACACTCTGAGAAGCACAGACAGCCAGCAGCTGGTCTCATTATTTTCACAAAACAATGGGTTCAGCAATAAAAAACCCTTCTGTTTGTGGGTGTCAGAGGAATGTTTCCAAGAGCTAAACAGTCCAAAAGTTGCTTAGCATTAAACATACCACATATGTGCCAAAAACAGCTTACTTAACAGACTACCACCTTTCTTTCCATAGAAGTTAAGCACTCAAGGAGATTTTAGGCTATTGCCAGGTCTCTTATCTTAATGTTCATGTCCCACCTCCATATGTGTTCTGAATTTGAATTTATTTTCCTCTAAAATAGCGATGGGTACAAAATAAAAATGTGAGGCAAGCGCATTAAGCATGAGTTGGTGATCACCGCCCCCGTCTTCGTTTATCTAAAAAAATTCACTCAAAAAACTCCAAAGAGGAGAGGAACAGTTCTGTCCTGTTGCTCCGAAGCCCTTTGTATTCTTGTAATTCCACTAGATTGGGTCGGTTTCCAGGGGGCAAATCCCTTGTTGCAAGTTCTCTGAAACAAAATGGCCACAGGAACAAGAACTCTGATTTTGCTGACCCGGTGTCCCTCCACAGTTCAGATCTGGGAGAGAGGCTCTCGCGCGGCAGATGACACCAAACTTTGGCGTTGTTCTCTGTCTTGACGACCAGCCCCACCTGCTTCTTCCTCTTGGTCTTTTGTTTTAGAGTTTGGCAAACGCTGCGGCCCGAGACCCCGGGACTCCCAAAGCGCACAGGCAAAAGCTATAAAACGTCAATTCTTCAAAAGGCAGTAAACTAAGCGCAATAATCCCTGCCACTGTTTGTCTGCGTCCTGAACAAAACAAAAAAGGGCTAGTCGGGGATTGGTGAAGTCCTGGATTAGTCTGTAATCTCTCGTCTCTTCGCTCCCTCCTTCTCTTTCGTCCGTCCGTCTCCTTTAATCCACTTAGCGCTCCGTGATCCAGGCTTGAACAGGTCGTTTGTCTTCATTCAGACCAAAGCACTGCCATTGCTTCTGAGTCTACTGTGTGAGAGAGAGAGAGAGCAAAAATGGACAAACAAAAAGAGAAATAAGGAGTACAGTACTATTAGTTTGATGTCCTCAGGTTTTTAACTATAGTCCAGTATATTACATATGAACCCTCTGTACTACCCACTTTGGGGTCACAAAATGGTCATAAGAAATCTGTTGCATGTAACTGCTATGTGTTCATGACAGAATAAGAAGTTATGTGCTTTAACCCATAGTGACGCATAGTAAAGACACAAAGACACCCATCACTCACTGTACATTTGAACTGAATCACTTTAATTCACTGAAGCAGCCTGTACAATCTAAACTGGAACTGATACCACACTGCAACCAGGGACTTAAATATCACTGTATAAATAACATACATGACCCTCTGCACTTCTCACCATATTTAGCATCAGGTATTTTTAAGTTTCTTTGCCCCCTTTTTTTGGGGATTTTTTCCAAAAGCACCCCCCAGCAGGAAGTCCATGGCTAAGCTGCACGTGCACACTGTGGGGGTACTTCAACTGGAGCTCAGATTAGTGTCAGCCCCTGTCAGTGTGATGGAGAGGCAGCCAGACTGCTGGGAGGGAGGGGGCTAAACTCACAACACTCTGGGCTTTATAGCAGGTTGCTGCCTGCCTGTATTGCTGCTGGGCTCACAGCAATTTGATTAAGGAGTGATTATGCCTTGCTGGTGTGAGGTACTGTTAGCCGGGTATCAAAGCAAAGTGATGCTTTGATTCCATCCTGACTCTGGTGATTATGTCCTGATTCTGTCTTGATTCCATCCCGACTGGTAATTCTGCCCTGGTTTTCTCCTGAACTGGGTAGCCAGAACTTTACCGTATAAATAAAAGGTAACAATATGTTAAGTATACTTAGGGTATCTGTGAGCAGGGTTATGTCTCCCTCATAACGCAAGAGTGACTCCTCTGGTCGATCAGGGGACTGCAGCTCAGCATTTCCTGCTGCCAGAATGTACTCCTGAAGCCACCGGCACTCATTATGATCACAGTCATACACTTCATACCACAATGTGTACATGCGTGTGCGCACACACACACGGCTCCACGTTAGCAGAACTCTCTAAATATACTACCAGCACACACCCATAAACAATACGAGCATGTTTATAGGGGCACAATGAAACCCATGTGCTATTCGGTTGTTGTGGGGTCGATTGCACCTGATGGAAACAACGTGTGAACACAACGCAGAACCAAAAATGAGCAGACCCTATCTATAACAGTAATCAAATAAAGGATATGAACTTATGATTAAAAACATGTTTCTTTCTTAGACCAGTAGGTTAAGCCCTCTTGAGCAAAAACATTGTCTGTGTTTTTTTGCTTATTAACACAGAAAATGTGTAATTATTATTAAAGTGTTCTGCAGACACTGAAAGTAACTAGTACAGTGTTTAATTAGACTGCTGTGATGGCCAATGGAAAGCATATGCTATGTAGTCAGCAAGTTTCCCTCAGCCTCTCTCATATCCAACCAGTGGTTCATGGCCAACCGTTTAGGAACTGGTGCCATAGACTGTGACCCTTCCAGGGTTTGGTTCCAAAGCTTTAAAAGAACATCTGGAACCACAGAACCACAAATTAGAAAAAAAAGGTTGGTGTAGGTCAGCTACAGGCACATACTGCTGTGACATCACATCTATTTCAGCGTGGCACCAAGGCAGTGGGCTGAGACCGAGATTCAAGCATATTACTTAGGACTGCAAGCACACACGCTAAAATTACATGTGACTGCTTTTGAAACTTGGCTAAGCCAACACTGCCATGTCCTTGTGTGAGTGTGTTTGTGCGTATGTGGGTGTGTGTTTGTGCAAATGCATATTACAGTGCTCTTGTGTTGTACCACCAGATAAAAACCAAGGGCTACAGTTGGTGATAAAAAAAGGTAAGGGGAAAAACTTCCGTGTGTAAATAATAATCTAAACTTTATTCATAAAACTACGGTGCATTATATCTTAATAAAACATTCATATCAGGTAATGGTCTTGCCAGTAAACATGTCTATGTGGCTTTCCCAGTAGACTGAACAGTCTGTTACAGCAAAAATTTGTCGTTTTGGAACAGGGAAAAGCCCTTTTTATAGTGGCTCATCACTTTTTCCTCCTGTCCCGTTTTTAATCTGTAAATATTGCCGATATTAATGTTAGGAAATGGTTTGCCACTTCTAATCCTGTACCTTTATTTTGCCCACCATAAATCATAAATCTGTAGAATATATATTTTTAATATGTTTATTTATTAATCAAGGCTAAGCACAAAGAATGCTTTGGAAAATGGGGTTTTTGTTGTGCATTACCCGTTTTCCCCCCGCTGGCAGTATAAGAAGGTTTTTAATAATGCATTTGTTTATGTTTGATCTGTTCAGAGAGCTAGTGGATGGCTGACAGTAGGGGGCAATATAGCGGCGTAGAAATACAATGGTTTCCTATGGGAGGACATTAGTACATGAAGAGTTGTACATAACGGGGGACAGTAGGACAGTATAGCATGGAAACACTGTATTTGTATTCATGAGTGTACGTATGTGAATGATTGTGTGCATGTGTGTCTTTGAGTATGTGTATATGAATGTACTTATACCATGGTGTGTGTGTGTGTGTGTGTGTGTGTCTGTCTGTTTTTAAGAGAGATCAAATGTGTGTGGGTGTGTGTGTGTTTCTCTGAACAGTGTGTCTGACCTTCACTCAAAGTCCTGGCCTTTCTCTCTATGGATTAGCCCCTCTTCATTTCTAATCAAAGCATTTTTCACAGTCTTTTTAGCTTTCATTTTTTGTTTGCCCCTTTCCCTCCCCGGTTCTCCCTCTTCCCAGCTGCTCGGCTCTGCTAATCCTTAACTAAATTAACCAAATGGACAAACACACGAGATAAGGCTTCATTTTACACTGAGGCCCCGCTGCCTCAGTTCAATGACATTTTTCAGAAGTGCCATACGTCAAGGAAAACATTGCAACACTGAGCCAGAAAAGCAACGGAGACTTTCGGTGTCGACTCCCCCCACGATCCTGCCCTCTCTGCCCTGTCCTTCTTTACCCTTTCTTCTCTCAACTCTTACTTTCTCTCTCTCTTCCACTTTCTTTCTTCTATCCCTTTTAAGCTTTGCCTTTCTTCTTCTTTACTCCATTCGTTTTGTGTAGGTTTTTTAAAATTTTTATCCCCAACCCTCCATTTATTACGCACTTGTGTAGGGAAAAGGCCAGGTGTGTGCCCATATGAGAAGAGGGAAGCCTGACGCTCGAACATTGTTTCTGCGGCTGCATGGCTGAACAAGCAACAGAATACACAAAAATACAAAAACACATTTGTGTGGCAAACATGGGCGATGACCAGACCTGGGTCTGAAGTCGTGAGGGGTCGAACAAACAGCAGCTCAAAAGCTGAGTCAGTCATCAGTCACTGTGCAAAGGTTCTGGGGAACACCAACGCACTCATGCAGACTTCATTCCAAGGCTTCAAACACGCCCTTTCTTTGACGCATCTTATGCTTTCTTTGTTTTCCTTAATTTTTCTCTTTTCTTCTTTATAAATTAACATTTTCCCTTCTGCTGGCCTTTCTCAATCTGTTTTAATTCTGTATTTTCAGATTATTTATAATAATGCATATAATTCATATGTTATTACGCACAGTGTCCTGTGGTCACTACTGAACTAACTTTGCTTAGCCTGCATAGACATTCATAATAAGTACATGCAAGTCATACATCTTAGATGAACAAACACATCAATAATTATAAGAATAATAGTTTAATATAGACAAATAAATGTATAATGTGTGGGTAATGATGGTTGTACCCCATAGATTGATGTTAAAAGGGTGTCCCACTTCGGCTGAAGAATACTGTCCTATTTTACCTAACCCCCATCAGCTAAAGTGGGACAATGCTATAAATCTGTTTTTTTTTTAGAACAGTAAGAACAGTAACATTTTTTTTTAAATAATACAAACTATTTCAGACATTTCATTAAAACAGTACAATATATGTTGTTGCAAATTAATTCACAGATTGACAGCTTTAGCATTTAGGAGTGGCCTTTCCATATGTTTACCATGTCCTTTCATTGACATAGGTTTATTCTGAGGCAGACCGTACCCACAAATACAGAAATAATACAATATAATTATAAATGCCTGATTGGCGATACTGGCATAGCACAACAGCCAAAAGCATGAATGTCCCACTTTACCTGATGCCCAACTTTCCCACCTTTGTGCACTCAGCTTTATATCCTAGTAAGGAAATATAAATATAATTAATTCTATTATCGTATAATATTATGCGTTTCGTATAAATTGTTTGACTTGATGCCGCATAATTACTGCTCGCCTGTCGTCTAATTAAGACGTCGTCTAAGGGAACAAAACGTGCTCACAGGTTTTCCGTCTAAAAAACGTCAAATCAAATTTTTAAGTCAGTGCCAAGAAAAGTGAGAACATTATGGCTCAACTAAGTGGTCTGCGTACCAGGGATCCTGGGACTTTAAGAATGTGAGAAATCAGAGCGGGGATGGAGAAAAAATATCGCTTCACAAACAAACTTAAATAGGCTGCAGTCCCGCGGAGATTGTATTTCAAACTACACAGAGGCCGTGCATGCGCAATGCGCACGCACACTCACGAGCGCACGCACAGTTGTGGATTCACTTGCAGTTTCACGTTAATTTGTCAATCATTTCGGCTCGACAGGCTCATAAAAAGGAATACACTTCAATATGTTCCGTATTACAAGTAATTATAGGGTCCTTTCTAACAGTTAAAAAAAAAAGCTTTGCACAACTACAGATAGCTTACAGTCACAATTTAATTTGTTCAATCACCGTACACGTTTTCAAAGGAATTATTCGAGGTGAGTCATTGGGTTGAGGGACCTAGACTGTGGCTTGAAAATTACAAGCAGAGGTCATATAAGCACGGTGCTCCCTGTTCCAAACTTTCCGCACTGAGCCACTAGTAACACTATCGCTCTGTGACGATTCATCCCAGCGTGGCAGTTAGCCTATCAGGTACATTTGTCACATTGTTATGCATCTTGAAATAATGTTACTTATTAAAATTTAGATGTTAAATTATATTAAGTATAAGCCTACATAAGCAATTAAGGCCGAATATTTGACTTAACCCTGACTGTCTATAGCTATTAGCCTATATCTCATCAAAACACGCGGCTAAATGTTGTGTTCCATTCCATTCATAACCAGAACTTATAACTGCCGTTTTTATATTAAGCATAGTTAACATTGATATACAGTATGAATGCATGCTATAGCTGTATCTCCCTGTCCCAGCCTCTTTTGTAAAAAAATATTTATCTTGTTCATACGCTTAATTTCTAGCTCACTTTGTTGGAAATTCAGTGAGAAAAACATTTTAGAATTATTTAAATCAGTGTAGGCTTTAATAATATTATTATTATTATTAGTCGTATAATAATAATAATAATAATACGACACTATTTTCCATTATTTTAGCGCTACAGTAGCCTACCAATAAGCTTACCTTCGGGGAAAGTACTTCAAGAAAAATACTGAACAAATCCGTATTTTCTTTTCTTAATTTCTTGTCCTGTCGGAAAGCTGGTCCTCTTCGGTCTTTCTAATGTATCCGCTTAAATTTCATATTCAAACAGTTCATCCCCAGCGGGACCCCTTGATACAGAGTGACCGCTACTGCATGGAAATAGAATAGAGTAATGTGAGGAGGAGATGAGGGGTTGGGCGGTTCAAAGTTTTGTGAGAGACGAAAGAGTTATCCAATCAGCAACAGGCAATAGGCCTTCACGCACAACTGGGGAATGACAGAGGTTGGGACAGGACTTGTAAGATTTCAAATTCTTTCGAGACTCTTATTTTATTAATCCAACTGTGTATGCGCCGAACGTAAAACATAACCGGGTAGGCTAATATCTTAAAGAATATATATAAGTGCGCGCACCATTCCACCTTTCTATTATTAGAAGAACGTAATATTCACAACTGCTTGTTATAAACATGTAAATACTAACGAATGACTTGATAAGTGGGGTATTTAGGAGTGTTATCGAGACTCATTTTTCACTATGGCGTGCGCGCACACACACACTTTTTATTTATTCTGTAAAAGGTTTGAGGAGAACCTGTCCCACATATTGATAACGCTAGTTATCCATTCACGCGGCCGCGCAGTTCATATTAATGATTACACACATTATATTAACGTGATCCTTAGTGGAAATAAATATTGTGAATTCATAATTTTTGTATTTGCTAAATATCAGTTCAAGGTGCAAACAGGAATGCAGCACATTCTTTTAAAATTTCATGTAAATCATAAAGGCAGTATATAAGTTAAGTTGAAGTGAACTATATGCTTTACGTTTAACACAACCCCACAACAGATCTGATTAAGACTTTATGAGTCCACCACATTCAATTTCATGTTGCAGTTACATATTTTTTGGTAGGTGTACTATACTGAAATTTTATTGGTTTATTGATAGATTAATGGAAGGACAGACAGATGGATGGACTGGTCGGTTCCCTCCCTGTTCTGTGTCCTCATCACCATATTAAAGTATTTGATTGGTTCAGCCAGATCAATGCTTCTGAGTCAGTCACACAGATGAGGAAAAAGACCCATAATGAGACTATGCTAGTGAAATCATATCTTCAGTAAAATGGTGTGTATTTACATTGGGTTAAAGGGTCAATGAGCTTGACAATGCCACGAAGCACAGGCAGTAAGGGGGTGAGGGGGAGGGGGTGGCTATCCATACTGGGCATTCCAACAGGATATGACCTCGACAGGAAGTGCAGGAGTATCCACCATGCATCAATGTGCCGGTAAATGGTCAGCACTCTGAAGTGCTAAGCCTTACAGCCAGTCCTGTAACGATGTTGGCATCCTGCAGGCCCAGGTAATGAGCACTTAGACTGGCCATTATTACAGCGGCAGAGACAATCTTATCAGTCTTACCAGAGAGTGGCATTCCTCAGAGAACTGGCAAAGTATGTTTGGTGCTCAACAGTCAGAAACAGACCACCTCTGTACTGCCTTTGATGGATGGGAATGGCACAGATTTATCCCCGTATACTTCTCATGCGCACGGCCTGTCCAAGACACTTCACTACATTACCCAGCAACACATGCACAGACACTTCACTACATTACCCAGCATATGCATAGAGACTGGAATCAATAGTCTTTCACTTGTCCAGACAAAAATTTGCTCTTATCAGCAAACCAACAAAACCATGCAACACATGCTATTTGTCAGAAGTTTTCATTGTGCTGTAAAACTGCAAGATCCTTGTGGAGTGATTTTGCCTTTTCACTGCAGAATTCAGTCGCTGCAAAACCATGTGGATTGCCCTGCACCCACACACAGTAACACAGCAGACAGGGGTCTCTGTCCCGCTGACAGGAGATCAGAAAGGGAAGGGTTTGGAGGCTGGAGGGTGCGTCGGAAGAGTGCAAGGGTGTCGTTCACTCAGATAAAAAAACAGAGCCTGCCATAAACCTGGTTTAACAGGAATTGAGTGATAAGACTCAGCCGAGACTTCTCCAAATGAGTCCCCCAATGTTCCCCCATCCTCTCTCTCATTCCCATCTGCCTATCCACCAATCCTTCCTCTTTCAATGTCTCTCTTTTCCTCTTGTTCTCTCGCTCTAAGCTGTTGGCTCTCCTTCTTCCCATTAAAACAATCGTTGACGGCAGAGTGGTCAAAACCCCAGCATGCAGACTTTGGACCCCAGATATGAGTCCCCATAGGGAGGCCAGCGATCCCTTTATGTTTCTCTCTCCCTCCTTCTGTTTCTTTATCAAACGCTTTGACAGCTGAAATTCTGCTGCCACTAGGAGCTGCGAGGACAGCCATGTTTACAGAGTTTGGGATATTTGACCCGTCTAACCCCGTTCAGCGACCTCCTCTCGCCCGTCCCTCCAGGAGGAATCCTCGGGTCACACTCAGCCCTCTGTGAGGGGAAACAGATTTTTTTTTCTGCAGAACGGAAGGTCGCCGAGGCCTTGTCAACTATTAAAGCATTTCAGCAAATCTTTTTGCCTCATTTTTCTTTTGCCTCTTTTTTTTTTCCTCCAGCTTCTGCCAACCCTTTCCCCAAATATGTGTAAGTGAAACCGCAGGCCCTGCAGACCTCAATACGCCGCGCCCGACATCCCAGCCCCTTCTGTGGCGGAATTCAGCAGCGCTGTGGGGGTGAATTTCCTGTGTGTTCCAAGACTGAAAGACGACCCGGTTTTGCGCCAAACGAGCGCGCCGTCGTTTTTTTTTTGAGAAGTTCCATCACGCAGCGCTTTTCTCGAACTTATAAACACGCCTTAAGTGCTTTTTAAAACAGTTCTTTGTGTGCTAATTTACAATGAAGTGTTTGATAGTTTCCATGCGCAAGCTCTTCGTTTTCCCATTTCTGGCCGCGGCGAATCGCTGTGTGTGCTGTTTCCTATCTCTGCTGCGCGTCCTGGGACTTGTGCATACACTGAGCAGATCTGTCTTCAATCTTCTACTCTTTCACAGCACTAGTGTCCAATTAAAAGACTCCAACATTGCATACTTTGATATACACTACCGGTCAAAAGTTTTAGTACATCCATAATTTTCAAGCAATCAGAGATTTAAAAAAAATAAATAAATCTTAGCTGCATTTTAAAATCACTTTCTACAGTAATAACTGCTGAGCATATTCTTGACATTTTTGCCAAGGGCAGTCATATGGTACTGAAAGTTCACATCACACTGCTGTAGAAGTTCCCACAGGCGTACTGCACTTGTGGGTTGCTTCTTCTGGACCTTTCTGTCAAATTTGTCCCAAATTTGCTTGATTTTACTTCTCTTGATGGAAAATGGAAATAATTTGTTCACCTGTTTATTTTGCCTAATATTGCTTTTTTATGAACTAAAAAAATGTTAAACTGCTTAAATTACACTTAAAACAAAGTAGGAAAATACAACTAAAGTGTACTAAAACTTTTGACCGATAGTGTAACAAAAAGCTGCAAAAAAAACAAAATGGCCACTTGTCTTTGATTGGATCAAGCATCAGAGAAAACTCAGACAATTATAATAGATTTTTAAAGAAAATGGGGGTAAATAGCGATAAACTCATTACTAAAGAACATGGGATTTTTTTGGATTGTAGGCAGGGGAGAAGGGCTGTAACTGGAGCTTGTGTGTGTTCTGTGTACTTGCCACAGTGGCTGAGCAAAACTGGACGCCTGGTTCTGTCAGACAATTTTTTGCGCCATTACACATCTGCTAGACAGTGTTGTGTCTCCAAGTGTTGTGTTGGGTTTAAGGTTCAACTGATATGGGGATTTTCCTGCAATAAAGATGCTGACGCTGTATTTTTTAGAGCCAGGACTGCCAGACTCAACAGATCAACTGCTGTCTGTTTCCCCCCTTTGTAGGCTCTTACTTCACCCAATAAATGCTTGGATAGTCCTAATTTAAACTCTAACAGCGCTTTTAAAGAATAAAAAGACATTAAAAAAAGGGTTTACTCACACACGGCTTTAGAATGCTCCTGATAAGTGCTTTATAAAGAGACAACATTTCAACCAGGTATCAAGAAGAATACATGAACAACCCAGTATATACAGTGCACTCCAAAAGCATAAGGACAGTGACACATATTCTGTTGTTTAGTGTGGAACACATGGGGCCACGTGTATAAACAGTGCTGAGCAGAAAAATGCCCTCAGAAAGCTGCGTAAGCGAGTTTCCACGCAGAAATTCAGATGTATAAAATAAGAGAACCTGCATACCTCTGCACACGATGGACACCATAGGTACACAATGTTTGGAGTCAGTGTGATATGGCGACACCATGATCAAAAGGCAGAGGGAGAAAATGCTAAACTTTGCGTAAGCAGATTTCCGACTTTCTCCCCGAGCATTCTTTTACACATTCTTTTACTCAGAGTTTTATACATGTGGCCCCTTGTTGGCTAAATGGCTGTAAGTCATCAAGGGTCTGAGGTATCAAACAAGCCTCCAACCATCACTCTGCTGCCTATGCAGTAGATATGGATGGATCACTTTAAGGGTTGTTTCTCCTGACTCATTTTCCTATTGAACTTTATGGGAAAAAAGTATATTGTGATATTATGCGCTTGTGTTGCACGGAGGCGCCTCAGCTCGGTTGATCGGTGTGATGGCATGTAATCTCTTTGCACAGCGATGGGCGCAGCGAAGCGGGTTATTTTCAGACACTTTATTTAGACTGTGCCATCACCATAACGAGATAGAGATCGGAGTTTAGCTGTGTGTGCCTAATGAGGACGTAATTACAGGAACGGGATCGTGGAGAGGGCCCAGGAGGGAGTCCTGTATGTGTGTGTTGTGGTGTGTGTGTGTGTGTGTACGTAATGTACTGTACCTGTGAGGTGATCTTGCTTTGTGTCTTGCAGTAAGTCACCGTCTCTGGCGTCATTGTGTTTTTGTCTTCTTTGTACCTGTTCATTATCAGTCTTTTCCTGTTAAGTGTGTGTGTGTCTGTGTGTGTGTGTGTGTGTGTGTGTGTGTGTGTGTGTGTGTGAGCATTGGGGACAGGGGGATCTTGGGTGACAAATCAGTTATGTGGGGGTCAACACATCCAGACCCCTTAGGTCCCGATCTTGCCTGGGAACGCAAAGCCTCTTAATTATACTGATCACTGTTGAGAAGACGATCTGGAGGGTTCAAAAGCCGAGAGGTTGTTCACTCTGGGAGCCTGGGAGCAATTATCACTGCTTATTAGTTTTGGATTCTCAACCAGACACACATTCACATGGCCTCCACTGCAGCCTCATAGACACACGTGTGAGTCTATAATGTGTGCTTTCCCTTGATTGGTGATATGAGAACAGGTTGATATATTACTGCTGGTCACCTTCCGGTCCTGTAGCGCTGCAAGAATTTTGGAGCCCGTTTTGGATCAATGTTTATTGGGTTGTTTGTGTTTGAGTATTTATGATAGATTCGTAAGTTTGTATTGACTTTCATTCGCAAGGGGCACCAGGTGCATCCTTGTGTTCAGAATGTGTAAATCCTTTGGTGTAGTTTACATGTACAAGTATATACATGGATATACTATAGCCTATATGTATTATGGATTCAAATGAGGTGTTCATTTTTCATGTTTCTGTGTGTATATGTGTGTGTATGTGTGTGTGTGTATGTGCGTGCTTGTGTGTGCATGTGTGTGTGTACATGCGTCTGAGCGTGTGTGTGTGTGTATGTGTATGTGCGTGCGTGTGTGTGCGCGTGTGTGTGTGTATGTGTGTACATGCGTCTGAGCGTGTGTATGTGTGTGTGTGTGTGTGTGTGTGTGTGTGTGTGTGTGTGTGTGTGTGTGTGTCCAAGGAACTAAGGAACTATAGGAGGAGTAGAGGAATGTGGCACTCTAGACTGAAGGGGAAGAGGGAAGTCGGGGGTGGGGGGGTACCTTTTGAGGAAAGCTAGGAATGCTCCTTACAGACCTCGTATAAAACACGCAGAGATGCTGCAAGAGGCAAGGAGATTGCAAGAAAGACAAAAAAACATGAGAGCTGCAGAGAGAAAGAGAGAGAGAGAGGGGGAGAGAAGAGGAGTAAATGGAGAAACAGAAGAAAGGACAGAGAAGGAGAGGAAAAGGAGGTGAATGGGGGAGGGGGTGTGCGAGGAGTAAGACGGGGGAAGAAAAGGTGGGGGTGGGGGGCTAGTAAAACAGGATGAGAGTTTCCCAGACAGAAAAAGGATTTCTTTCCAGGAAATGACTTTCGCACAGTTTCTACCCGCTGCCAGAGAGATTTAACCCCTCTCACACCCTCACCTCGGCATCGGTCGCAGGGTCACACAAAACGCACTACTGAAATATGCCTTTACCTTTAAATAAACAGGACTCAGGTGAGAGGGGAATGTTCCTTGGATCAAAACCATTGCAAAGATGTTTGCCTGTCACATTGCCATTATTTAACAAAACAAACCAAATTTAGACTCAAAATCTTCAGATAGAAGCTTCCTCCTTAACAATTTAGCAGTTTGTTTGCACTTTTGAAGGGCTGCACTGCATGTGCTCATTTTACAACAGTCAGGCCTGAAAACACACCTTTATTCCACGTCTGAATGTTTCCGTTTTTTAAATCAACCCTTCTCTCTCTTTGTTTTGCCACTCCTGAGGCACGCACCTCAATGACGGCCCATCTCTAGCTCTATTGGTGTTTGCTTTCCATGTTTAAGTTGTTTTGCCTAAAGGTTTCTGCCAAATATAAACATGGAAAGCAAACACCAATAGACTTGGAGATGGGCCACCATTGAGCAGCAAAACCAAGAGAGAAGGGTTGATTTGGCCTTTTTGGCCAAAAGTATCCAGACAACCCTTGGTCTGTGGCTGTTTTTCATGGTTTGGGCCCCATAGTTCTAGTGAAAGCAAATCTTAACTCTACAGAATACAATGACATTCTCGACGATTCTGTGCTTCCAATTTTGTGGCAACGGTTTGGGGAAGACCCTGTCCTGTTTCAGAATGACAATGCCGCTGTGCACAAAGTGAGGTCCTTACAGAAATGGTTTGTCAGCTTGACTGGCCTGCACAGAGCCGTGACCTCGAATACCGTTGGGATCAATTGGAAAGCCAGCTGCAAGATAGGCCTAATCACCAAACATCAGTGCCTGACCTCACTAATGCTCTGTTGGCTGAATGGAAGCAAATCCACGCAGCAATGTTCCAACATCTAGTGGAAAGCCTCCCCAGGAGAGTGGAGGCTGTTATAGCAGCAACTCCATATTAATGCCCATGATTGTGGAATGAGATGTTGGATGAGGAGGTGTCCATATACTTTGGCCATGCAGTGTAGCTAAACTGTCAACGGAACATTGTAAGTCTAGTGAGGGATGTCTCATGTACCTAATGGTAGTCCTTGCAAAGGAGTCTGGACAGCCAAGTGATGTGATGACAGTCAACTTGGTAGAAATGCACACAGCCCTGGTTCAGGCTCTGACTGCCTACCTGGAATACTGCTCCACAAAAGTGTAAACAAACTGGAAATTCTTCTTCAATTAAAACCAAAAAGGGCTGAAAATACCTGAATGGTTTCTATCCCCAAGGAAGCTAATCAAACCTCAAACCCAGGTGCTCATGGGTAAATAGGTAACCACAATGTGAGTCAGAGTTCTTCATGGGAAAAATGGGGTTTGTTGGTTTGTTGTAGCAGGATAGCGCTGACATAGCTGCATCCACAGCATATGAGCTGGGCCTCCTGTGGCCTCTGGCTAGCTATAACTAATGGCTGCCATAATGTAGCTCTTAGCCCATAGTGCAGTGCTAGGTTACACTTCCTACATCACTAGTCCTACCCTTTCTTTACCTATCATGACAACGCTCATTAGCTTCCTGTCAGGTGCATTGCCCACTTGGTTCCCCTTTAGTGATATTGGCTGTGTAAGTGTGGGTGTGTCAGGGAATGGTGGTGGTAGTAATGTGTGTGGAGGGTGGGGGGGGGGGGGATAACAGTGTTGGGGGCAGTGACATATCGTTTTGTGTTTGTTTGGGCTGCGCCCCTATTTCCGTGAATTCTGACCCATCAGGAAGCCCGGCTCGGCCTGGAGACAATGGGCCATTGTGAAGCCGGTCCTGGGCTTGCGTGAGGTTAAAACAGGAAGGCCCACGTTACGGCTGGCGTCTCGCGCGGTGACGCTCGGCAGCGCAGTAATTTACCTCACCGTTTTATGAGTCGGGCTAAATATAGCCCTCTCCCAGGTCAGATGTTTCACTCAACATGACTTGACTGATTGGATTTCTCCTTCTTTTGTGCTGGTTTCTATCCTTTCATCTTTTTTTGGTGAGCCCCAAGGCTTCTGTTTAGGATAGTCTTAGTTCTTGGTGTCCTTTCAAAGGGGGGTCAGTTAAAAATATGTGATAATGTTGACACAGACAAACCCGCCATTCTGTAGTTCCCACACAGACGTAGACATGCAAGTACACATACAGACTCACACAGACGGTTGTAGACAGATGCATGGTATATTAATACAAAACACACTTACGTACACATTACATACATGTAAAGGTTCCCCCTCTTTCTTTTTCTGCCACTCCTCAAACATCTATTTTTCTTACACACACACACACACACACACACACACACACACACACACACACACACACACACACACACACACACACACACACACACACACACACACACACACACACACGCATACTGTGTGGCTGAATGTGATGGGGGTTATGCAGAGGAGTAGTGACATAGCTGTGTGCTTGTTTAATTTAACCCAGTTTCAGCCGGATCTCTCAGGTCCTGGGAAAAGTGAGGAATGGGGTATGTGTATGTGTGTGTGTGTGTATGTATGTGTATGTGTGTGTGTGTGTGTGTGTGTGTGTGTGTTTGGAACTGTGAAAAATGTCTGTGTGACCTTTGACCTGGAGGCCCAGTCCTGTGCGTCTGTTTCATGCCTGGTTTCCCTCACAAACACACAGACACACGCACACAGGCACATTCTTTGCTCACACACGTGCACGCGCGCACACACTCGTTCCTGTGTTCTGTTGTGTAACGTTGATTAGCTTCCTCTATCCCACCAATGTTTCTCCAGTTGTCTTTTCTCGCTGAAACCTGCTGATGGGACTGCACCACTGTGCACATCAGACTACATCCCTTTTGTAATCTATTGTGTGGACTGCAGTAGTGTACACATCAAACAACGTCCCATTGTAATCTATTGTGGGGATTGTAGTACTGTACACATGAAAATAAGTCCCTTTGTCATCTATTGTGGGGACTGTTGTACTGTACAAACCAGAGTATCCCATTATAAGCCTTTATAAACGGATTGCAGTTATATGGCTTTTCTGCTTGTGTTACCCAGCTAAATTAAAAGGTCCCAGGATATTGTCTGTGTTCAGCTTTAGCCCATTTGGCATTTTGCCTCAAATATTTTTTGAGTCACTCACCCCGCTCACTCACTTTTTTTTGGAAGTGTTTGGAAAATGCTGTACTTTTTGAATCATGTTTGTTTCTTTTTGATTTGTTTACATGTCTGTCTATAAATAACAATAAACCTGTGGTAAGGAGGCACATCTCGAAAATACCTGTATGTGTGTGTGTGTATGTGTGCCTACTTGTGTGTGTTTGTGTCTGTGTGCACAATGTCGCCATGCATGCGTGTTTGTGCCTGTGTGTGCGCATACGTCTGCATGTGTGTGTTGCGGTTGAGATATTGTTCAGTACTCTGTATATGCTACCATGTGTTCATGTGGTAGTTTGCACATTTAAATAGCGTTGTACACTCTGTAATTCTGCTTTCTTAGCTGGGGCCACATAGTTACATTGGACAGTGAGAGAGAGAGAGAGAGAGAAAGGCATGGGAGAGAAAGAAAGGCAGTGAGAGAGGGAGGGAGGGAGGGAGGGAGAGAGAGCGGCGAGGGAGAGGGGTGGGGTGGGGGCATTGGTGGGGATGCTGGGAGGAGTTTCAGACATAGGCTACCGCTCATGATTTGAACCCATAACCCCACAGTCAGCAGCCCTGGAACCGTTAGCAGTGGCCAGCTGATTTGTGGGGTTTAACACTGAGATTAACTCCACTGTACCCTGGCTTCAGAAGCAGATGGAGCCTTCATGATGTGACTGACCGCTAACAGGGCATAGACTCCACTGCTCCACACTTACAACACAGAGAGCTGCCACAGAGTTCACAATCCCTTCTAGTGCTATAATGTGGTGTGTGTGTGTATGTGTGTGATGGAGTTCAGAATGCCTTCTAGTGCTATAATATTGTGTGTGTAAATGAAATGTTTTTTCATTAGTCTGGAGAAACTGAGGACCTGAGAATCTGGTCTGGGGGTGTCCTTGTAGAGAAGGTGAAGGGTGAAATAATCTGTTTCATGTCTTTACTGACTGTCTCTCCAAAGCACACACACACACACACACACACACATTATGTGACTGTGTTTGCATGTCTGTATGCATATGTATACATGTGTCTGGATGAGTGTGTGTGTGTGTGTGTGTGTGTGTATGTGTGTGCTGGACCAATGCTATGCCTACACTGGCTACATGGCCCTATAAACCGCATGGCATGCTGGTCCTCCACCTACAGATCCACAACCCTGCTGTTTTCTGCTCAGGGATAACAGAGAGCTGTTAATTTAACTGTGTCTTAAATACACCATTTATAGTTCTTAACTTCCAACCCTGTAGTTTCTAAAACTTTTTTCTTGATGCCAGAGGGCGTAGTGCTACTTTTCCTGACCCATATGCAGCAGGCCCTCTTGCTGTAGTAGCTGTAGTAGCCTGTCCTCGCAGGTCAGCCTGCGTTTATAGTGCTGAAAAGCTGTCAGGTCATTGCGCTAACACCCTCTCTGCTTACAGAGTGTTTACAAGTCCCAGATTGCTCCCGCTTGCTTACACATTTGCTGAACAAGATCTCGTAGCTCAGAAATTTAAATCACTCAGTTAAATTTTATTGATTCATTTGTTAAAATCCTGTTAAAAAATACAGAAATAATACCAGCGCTAAGGTCCAGCCAACCTTGGTGATTTGGGGTCAGGTTGTGGCCCCAGGTGAGGGAGGAAGAACCTGTCTGCGGTTTCTATCACACTGCAGACCGTTGCATGACTCTATCAGTCTATAGCACAGGTAGAGATCTCAAGAGGGTGCTTCTGCTGGACTTGTTTATGTCTCCACTGACATGCAGGCAGCTGACTGAGTGAGCTGCAGCTTCCTGTCAAACAGGAAACGCGCGCAATGGCACTAACTTCACTGGTCTCCGCCCTGTGGGTGCACAAGTTGACACTGACCCCGCCCTCTGTGAGGCCCCGCCCATTAAACGTGTGATTAAACTGCCATTATTTCCGGCTAAGGAAATAGTATCTGATTCAAAACTATGACTCCACTCCTGAGCAACACCAATACAAACACACACACACACACACACACACACACACACACACACACACACAGAAACACACACACTCGCACGCGCGCACACACACACACACACACACACACACACACACACATGCTTGCACTCATAAATACCCAAGCACACATAGACATGTGCACAAACACATTGAACATGAGAAAATTCTTGAACTCTTGACTCAGGAACAGGGCCATTTATAAATCTAAACTTCTGAATGACCCTGCACAACAGCAATGCTGTAGAAAAAAATCTCAAGGGAAAAAAAATAGAAGGAAAAAAGTCTAAAAAAAATCGCAGAGGAAACGAAGTGCACCTCTGTTAACACTGGGAGGTCCTGGAAGGTCCCGTTAGGGTTTACTCTGCTGTAACTCACCCCTGAAAGGCTGACTTCCTGACTGACTTTTAACCCCTGTCCCCTTCAGTAAGTGAACACTTATTACTGAGGTGAACACTTTGATGTGACAATCAGGAGTAGGCAAAGGAAGGAGTGAAGAGGAACACAATGTGTGCTCCTGCTCCCTCAGTCCCCTCCCATACACAGTAAAACAGAACAGGAGAACCCTAAACAGGACAAACCCCAACAAAAACTCTAAACCCCTCTTCCTTTCTTCTACTACAGTCTTCCACTGTGGGACCTCAACTCTATAAAACATCCCACTGTTTCCCCCTCCAAACCCTACTCAGGTCTAGGGTGGAAGGGATAACTGTTTTAAAGCTTTTATAATATATCTCATTAATGGCATAGTATTGAGAAGTTCACCACACCATATAGGAAAATTCTTAGACCAACAAACCACAATTATAATAAACTGCGTTAAATCCCAAATTTAAAAAGTGTGAATTTGACACAGAAAGTTGCGGAATACAATTCAAATATGACCCGGCCCCCCTCCCCATTCCACCCCCCCCCCCCCATCAAACACCCAGACTCCCCTCTTTCTGTTTTCCAAAAATAAAAAGACAGATTCTTTGGCAACACAAAGGGCCGATTCTGCTGCCTTTTGTGCCAGTGTGTCCGGGACGGGGCCGCTGGTCAGCTGGTGAAAGGCGGGCGTTGTTGTGCTGAGTGGAACGACGCATTCCAGCTTGGCTTGGCCACGTTGTGAGGCTCTCTGTGCCCTCTCTGTCTGCGCCACGCTGTACGTCACCTAAATAAGCACCAGAGCACTGTCTCTCCCAGCCCCATACAGTGGCCCACAAGCAAGACTAGGGACAAGAAGACAGGGCTTGGAGAGCAAAACAGATCCTAATTTATGCTTATTTCCCTTGTGAGTTCCTGCTAAAAAATAATTAAGACTGTTTGTTCCTCTTTCGGGAATAAGTATAATCCCGATTTTTCCTCTGAGAAATCCTACTGTTTATTTAGAATGTTTTCCATGGGCATCCACTAACCGGACTGGAATAACATTTTACAAGCACTGTGTGAAAGATTTGTTTATTTTTTAACATGAAAATCTGCATACAGAGTGCTTAGAAAAAGAGGCCTACGCAAAGTAGAGGTAGAAGTAGAGATGTAACAGAATGGACATACAGTATTTTCATCTAAGCGTGTCACCGGACTTCCTGCTGAATTACAGACCCAGTTTTAGGACTTCAGCGGTTTGGCTTATGAAGGAGGAGGCCCCGGGCCTGTGACCGAACCGCGACTATTTCCTGTCACCTGGCCTAAAAAGAGACACATTCCTCACTCGGGCACTGCACCCTTCCTGTCTCACTCGCTACTGCTCCTTGTCTCACTCTCCGCTGTCTGCGCCAAGGAGCAGTGCACCCTACTGCCTGTACTCTCAAACTTTGGCCTGTATTCAATCAACAATTTCCTTAGCTTTTGATTGCAAGGAAATGGAGTGCTTTTTTTCAGAGACTCAGTTTGGTAAGTTAGTTCAGTGATAGCAGAACTAACCACACTTTGTCTGTGAAAAAAAATAAAAATTCTCCCCTCTCTCTCTCTCCCTCTCTCTTTTTGTCTCCTCTCTTTCTCTCCTTGTCTGTTTCTTTCTCTCTCACCTTCTCTCTTCCTCCCCCTCTCTCCTCTCTTTCCCCTCTCTCTCTCTCTCTTTCCTAATAATGCACTGGAGAGAAAATAGTCTCTCATCTATATGAAGGTACACTGTTCCACATGAACAGACTACAGACATGCTGGAAACCACATTTGTGATGGTCGACTGCTCTATGTGGTATGAGATGTCTCCCACCAGCTGCGTTCTTTATGTTTCAAGAGGAACATTTTTTAAGCACCACAACATCATTTTCAGTGTCCAAATGCACTCGTTTGAAGCACAAATGTGCCTCCGCATACTATTCAGCTACTCCAAAGCAGTTGGTGTCCATTTGACCATTTAGACAAGCAAGGTTCCCCTCCCTAGCCATCTGTGTTTCTGTTATTTTATCCAGCTCCGGATTTTTCTTTTCTCTGAGATTGGACGATGCTGCCGGACAGAATCGAGGAGGATTAAAACCCATGAAACTCACCGCGTCAAAACCTGAGTGTAGGTACCATTCACCCACTGCTCTCATGCTGATTATTTTAGTACTGATCCAGGGACGCGATACCCGACACCCGTAGAAACACAGGTGAATGTGACCTGCGTGCAAATATGAAGTTAGCTTTTTCTTGAGTCATCTGAACCTTATTAATTTGTTTATTAAACATGTAAAACATGTTGGTCTATATCAAATCCGCTCTAATGACTGGCTTGTGCTCCAAGTAGCCTACCTCGAGTGAGGACTGAACTTGGAAGGACTGCTTTTAGTTTTACTATTCCAGATTCATGGAACAGTTTATAACGTCTCCTAAAAATCAATTCTCTTTTGGACATTTTAGAAACACTAAAATCTTAAACCTTCCCATATATGTTTGCAACTGTTTTAACTGATTTCTGCTTTATTTATTTATTTATTTTATAGACCTGTTTTTGTTTGTTTTATTTATTTATGTTTTCTCTGTGGTGTAATATCGGTATCATTGAAAATGAGGACCCACCCTCAATTATCTTCTCCGAGAACTAAATAAAGGTTGAATGAATAATTAATTTTTCATTTGTAGCGATTGCGACATTTTCTGACATTGTTATTTCTGTTTCAGGGCATGTACTCATTCCATAGGTTAGGCCTTTTAAGGTTGTGTAGTCTTTCATGACTGTAGATTATGATCACTGTTTTAGATCTTTTAGACATTATGGTTACTCTGAGCCAAGTCTGATAAAATGTGGTGTGCGTCTTAAAACAGGGTCGCGCGTCTTTCAGAAGCCAGACCCCATTTAATAACTGAATAATTATTTTCTGACCCTTCTCCCCCACAACCCTACTTGGAAATGTAGCCCGATGTGTAGGTTACCTTGTCTGAATAGGCGGCGTAAAATGTATTGCGCTGCGGTCATTTCCAGCATTCGAACCACCGCAAGATAGTGAGTTCAGGCACAGTTTGGAAATAACAGTTCTTGGAATCAGCAGAATGGACAGGTTGTAGGCCTATTGCGGACATTTTTAACTAGGTACAGAAATTAAAAATCTCTTAAAATGCAAGGTACAAGTAGACTACGTATCAACTTAGATGCGTAGGCCTATAACCACTACAGAAACAAATAATGGGCTGCACATGTCACTCACTCTATATAAATGACAGCAGTGGGTGTATTTCCTTCTATTTTCTCGTTTCTTCTTTTGGAGTCTGAAAATGAGTAAGGTTTCAGTAATGAGTCACTCCTGTCTTATACCTACAGTGAATTGTTTACCCACGATGTTATTCGCGTTTCAATCAAAACATCTAAACAATCGCTGAAATTATAAATTGAAATTAGTTTTACCTTCGTAGCACAGCCCCAGTAGTGTTTATGAAAGAAACTATAAAAACTAGTACTAAAATGTTATTCATTAGTGATTCTCTGTCTCCACCTAGTGTATACGATTTGTCGCTGCACTCAACTGCTGATTATCTTGTTTTCCAAAAAAAAAAAAAACGACCGATACGGGTATAACATATAATTACATTACTTAGATGCACGTTATGTCTTAATATTATCAGGTGACGTATCGGTATGCAGTTAGTGGCGGACTTATTAAAAACAGTCTATTACTGTGTATGTGTCTTAGAATTTATGAGGCAGCAACGGTTTTATAGGGCGCAGCTAACAGGCTAGCCACGATGAAAGACTGGAGCTGGAAGTGCGTACCAGACACGCTGTAGACTGCCGGGAGGAGTGGGTGGAGAGATTAGGAAGAACGTGGGCGAAGGGGAGGGGAGGGGAATTGGGTATGCTGAAAGGTGGAGAACGAAACAGGTAACGCAATTCTTCCATAGTCGCTCATCGCTTAATTAGAATTCTCCAGAAGAGTCTCTCTTGAGAATTGATATTATTAAATAGTAACGCAATTCAGCAGATGATAACGACAGTTCGCAATTAAACTTGTCCTACCCGATTCTAGTCTGGTCTGCTACAGTGTTTGCTGCATTAGTGGTGACTCAGAGGCGAGGCATTTAGCAGTTCGGCTCAAACTTCAACTCAAGTGGACGTAAAGAGTGACCATGAGCGGTAAGGTCAACTGCATTTCATTCTCTCCCATTTTTTAAACCTCAATTCTTACAGTTTAACTAGGATTTTTGCATAAATGTATTTAACTACACTGTACCTTTTGGACGCACGTCTTTGCAGTAGGATAGTGGATAATGTTAGAGAGTGTTTTGAATTATGACTGTACTGTCAGCTCACTGCATTGAGCGATGTCACATTCTGGGTCATCGGGTTTAGCAGGCTTTATGCCAATATCTGTATGAGTACTGTAATTTTTTTAATGTTGTATTTTATATTTTATTTTAATCACAACCATACACAGACTCGGCGATGTTACGTGAAGCTATTAGTCTACACAATTTGTATCATGTTGCATTGACATTTCATACTCTGTAGTAACCAGACTCGGATGGACCTTAGATTCATTTCAGTTTATAATCAGTAACTTTGTTTTCAGCATTTGTTAAGAAAAGAGTGTTTGAAAGATAAAATAAAATAGTAAACTAAAAAAAAGAAAAGATAAATGTCAGAAAAATTACACAAAACAAATAAAAACATGAAAATCATCTAACCCCCCAACCTTTACCATACTCTTTAATTTTCAGCATTGTGTTCTGTATAAAGTCTCCCTCTTCATGGATATATAATTTAAATATGAGGCCAAAAATTATGATTGTAATCATAAATTTGGAATTGTGGCCTCATCTCTAATTTATTAAAGACTGTTGTTTATCTTATTGAAAGAATTTCTCAGGCTTTAATGTAGTCATTGCTCTCTCCTGGAGAGATGGGGGTGTGGGTGGGGGGGAGGTGGGTACGGTGATAGGGGAGATAGTGGTGTTGGATCAAGAGATTCCTTGCTCAGATCTGTCCTAGCTTGCCTATTTTTCCAATGATATGTTTCATGTTTTCCTTTGTTTGTGTCTATCCTGTGCCAGGAAAAGGCTTTTCAATCATGGCACCCAACCCCAAATAATCAGAAAAACCTGACTAACAGATGAATCAATAAAGTTTCTTCCTGGTTCTGTGTCTGCCACCATGCAGATTAGTCATATGACTGGAGGGAGTAATAGTTACTATTAATGCTGTATGAGTCAACGGGAATTATTTTCAAATAATTCAAATATTACCAAGGAGATGTGTGTTTAAAATAAACAAAGGTGTTCACCTAATTCCCCCGTGCATGGACATATTCCATAACTAACAAAAACAACACATCCTGCATCGTACAGGTATTGGATTGTATGTGGCACAAATCGTTCCACACATCTGGGATTTTACAATGAAAGCCCCCTTCTTTGTGGGTAAGAATCATTGTGTTCAGGTGGTGGAACGGTGTCTCACGGTCATTACCCCAACCTGCAAAAAAAAAAAAACAGCTGCATTCCTGCGTGGCTCCTGTATGTGAGTGCTGGCGCTGTGACCGTGTACCTTTGCCAGGTGAGGCTAAAAGAGAGAGGGAACAATGTGCAACGTGTTCAGGCTCGTTTGTCGTCACATCTGTTTCGCCCTCCGTACGCTCAGGTTCCCTCCGTCTTTGCACGCCGAAAATACTCTGATGTTTCAGTGCCTCTTTATTTTCAAATTCCCCTGATAATCCTCTTCTCGCGCCCGCCATGTGACCTCTTATTGTTCTGCACATATTTTCATTTGTCTTACTTAGATTTTTCTTCCACTTGGTAAAAGGAGGAGGAGTCAGAAGCTCACGAGATACAGAGTAATAAGAATAAAAAACAGAACCTAGTGGGGAACCTGTTTCTTTAGGAAGTGGCTCCAGGATTTTCCCCCTTTTTATTCATTTCTCCACCGATTGTGCGTCTTATGCATCAGCTGTAAAGCTGATATGTGTGCACTCCAACAGCATGTACCACAGAAGAAGAAGCTAACACCTACTGGAGCAGAAGGGTGCAAGGGTGACATTTTGGCTCTGTCCTAATATTTAAAGCACTGTTCTAGTGCATGGATGGGCCCCACGGTCCTATCATTTAAAGCACTGTTCTAGTGCATGGATGGGCCCCACGGTCCTATCATTTAAAGCACTGTTCTAGTGCATGGATGGGCCCCACGGTCTGGTCTCTGTTAAGGCATGGTTCTAGTACTCTACCTCGCCCTACACCATTGCAAAGTGATGTATTTCTCAAGTTACAATATGCTTTATAAGCAGGACATACACATGGCCAAAAGTATCTGCACACCTGCTTGTGCATCTCATTCCAGAATCGTGGGCATTAATATGGATTAATATCGGTTCCCCCTTTTCTGCTATAACAGCCTCCACTCTTCTGGGAAGGCTTTCCGCTTGATGTTAGAACATTGCTGCAGGGATTTTCTTCCATTCAGCCACAAGAGCATTAGTGAGGTCAGGCACTGATGTTGGGCGATTACGCCTGGCTTGCAGTCGGCTTTCCAATTGATCCCAAAGGCATTTGATAATGGTGAGGTCAGGGCTCTGTGCAGGCCAGTCAAGTTCTTCCACACCAATCTCGACAAATCGCTTTGTGCATGGGGCATTGTTATGCTGAAGCAGGAAAGGGCCTGCCCCAAACTATTGCCCCAAGGTTGGAGACACAGAATCAACTACATTGTTACTTTGTGCTTTAGCCTTAAGATTTGCCTTCACTGGAACTAAGGGGCCCAGCCCGAACCATGGAACACAGCCCCGGACCTTTATTCCTCCTCCACCAAACTTTACACAGTTGGCATTATGCATTCGGGCAGGTATCGTTCTCCTGGCATCCGCCAAACAGATTCATCCTTTGCACTTCCAGATGGTGAAGCGTGAGAGAATGCGTTTCCACAGAGTTCCACACAGAGTCCCCATTTGGCTGAGCTTTACACCACTCCAGCCTGTGCTTGGTATTGAGTATGGTAATCTTAGCCTTGTTTGTGGCTGCTCGGAAACCCATTTTATGAAGCTAGCCTCCCGCTGATGTTGCCTCCAGTGAGCAATTTGGAACTGGGCACAGCTGATTTTACATGCTACGCACTTCAGCACTCGTGAGATTTCTGTGAGATTGTGTGGTCTACCACTTCGCGGCTAGATAGCTGTTGGAGTGCACACACTTCACTTCACTTCAATAGCAGCACTCTAACAGGGCAGAACTTTGTTGGATGGATCCCTCACAGAGCTCTCCGATATTTTGTCAGATTTTTTTTCCCTTTTCTCCAAATTTGGTAGCCAATTGAACCCTTTGCTATTCAATTCCCCCCATGTAGCAACCGCTTGAATTCGCCGCTGCACAACCCCGTTGGCCGGTAGTAGGAAGGAGGGCGCCACGTCCTCTTCAGGGCGTGACTCCTCGAAGCTCCTGACCGCAATCCAACTCGCCTGGGGCCATTGTCTGCGCCTTAGACCGCTGCGCCACCACGGCGCTCTCTTGCCAATGTTTGACTATGGAGATTGGATGGCAGTATGCTTGATTTTATACACGTGTCAGCAATACCCTTAAATACCCGAATCCACAAATTAGAAGAGGTGTCTGGACAAAGTGCACGCCATTATATTTGAACATAAACACAGATTAATCAGAATACTCAGGAAGTGCTATACATACAGTGCCTTAAGTAAGAATTGGGACGAAGAAGGGACATTTTCTCTTCATTCAGCTTTATACTCCAAAAGTTCAGATTTGAAATCAAACCATTCATATGAGGTTAAAGTACAGACAGTTTACATATCCTTTGCATGCCATGACGTTTTGATGTCTGTGACCCAAAACATCAAAAAATTCTTGATATCTTATTTTTAGGTACTCCTACAAGCGATACTATAACCTCTCTGCATTGAAATAGATCTGTATGGGAACTGGGGGGGGGGGGGGGTGGACTAGATTCAGCTGTAAATTATGCTGGTACAGTAAGGAAAACATGATTGGCTGAATGGTTTGATTTCAAATGTGGAGTATACGGCCAAATGAAGAGAAAATGCTTCCTTGTCCCAATATTTACGTAGGGCACTGTATCTTTGACAACAGTGAAAACGATGATGACATCACTAATAATGATAATAATAATTTGTTGGTTTCTCTCTCTCCTTCATCATTTCCCCCCAGAATGGGTATCTGCAGACGAGCCGGGGCAGGACAGGGGGCAGTCTGCGCCCCCATGGGACCCGGAGCGGGACGAGGAGCTGTGGGACAGGGTGGAGGGGGTGAGGCACAAACTCACCCGAATCCTGAACCCTGCCAAGCTGACACCGTACCTGCGGCAGTGCAAGGTCATCGACGAGCAGGACGAGGACGAGGTCCTAAACTCCACACAGTACCCCCTGCGTATCAGCAAGGCTGGTAAGAGAGAGAGAGAGAGCAAGAGAGAGAGAGAATGTGGCCCCTATTGCTTCATCTGTTTGGTATTTTAAAACTAGACTTTAGCTTGACAACAATATTCTCATCTTTTGACATTGCTTATTGCATCTGGATTAAGATTATTGTGTTAATATCTGCAATCCATTATTATCTCTCTCTCTATCTCCCTCTCTCTTTCTCTCTCTCTCTCTGTCTCTCACACTCCCTCTCTCTTTCTCTTTCTCTCAGGTCGTTTGATTGATATCTTGCATGGGCGGGGCCAGCGGGGTCTGCAAGCCTTCATGGAGTCTCTGGAATTCTACCATCCTGAGCAGTACACCCAACTGACAGGCCAGAAACCCACCCAGCGCTGCTCCATTATCCTAGGTGTGTGTGTGTGTGTGTGTGTGTGTGTGTGTGTGTACTGGGGGGAGTGTGTCCATCTGACAGCGTGTAAGTTCAGGTTGAATGTGGCTGGTTTGTGCTCAGGGCCTGCTGAAGGCAAGCTGTGATTGTGACCACGCCCGCTCCCCGACCCCTGTCTCCCTCCCCAGATGAGGAGGGTCCGGAGGGCCTGACCCAGTTCCTCCTGCTGGAGGTGCGAAAGCTGCGGGAGCAGCTGCGGGGGACCCGTCTGTGCGAGCGACGCCTGTCGCAGCGGTGCCGCGTGGCCGAGGACGAGCGCAGCCGCGCCGAACGCAAGATGCAGGAGCTGCGGCACGAGCGGCTGCAGCTGGAGAGGTGGGACGTGCCCCGACTCGCGCGTACGGCGGCTGTGCACAATGGGGAATGGCGCCTGTGGCTAACGGGCGGCCGTTGTGTGTGTGACCGCAGGCTCCGTCAGGACTGGGAGGCTGGCAGCAGGGAGCTGGACCGGCTGAAGGACAGACACCTGGAGCAGGCGGTGAAGTACTCCCGTGCCCTGGAGGAGCAGGGAAAAGCCTCCGTGCGCGAGGGAGAGCTACTGGCGCAGGTACACCATCTGGGGGGGGCGGAGCTACTGAAGCAAACTGGGGTCAGTGCAGTGTTGGGGGCGGAGCTACTGAAACAGACTGGGGTGAGTGCAGTGTTGGGGCGGAGCTACTGAAGCAAACTGGGGTGAGTGCAGTGTTGGGGGCAGAGCTACTGAAACAGACTGGGGTCAGTGCAGTGTTGGGGGCAGAGCTACTGAAACAGACTGGGGTCAGTGCAGTGTTGGGGGCAGAGCTACTGAAGCCAACTGGGGTCAGTGCAGTGTTGGGGGCAGAGCTACTGAAGCAAACTGGGGTCAGTGCAGTGTTGGGGGCGGAGCTACTGAAACAGACTGGGGTCAGTGCAGTGTTGGGGGCAGAGCTACTGAAACAGACTGGGGTCAGTGCAGTGTTGGGGGCAGAGCTACTGAAGCCAACTGGGGTCAGTGCAGTGTTGGGGGCAGAGCTACTGAAGCAAACTGGGGTCAGTGCAGTGTTGGGGGCAGAGCTACTGAAGCCAACTGGGGTCAGTGCAGTGTTGGGGGCGGAGCTACTGAAGCAAACTGGGGTCAGTGCAGTGTTGGGGGCAGAGCTACTGAAGCCAACTGGGGTCAGTGCAGTGTTGGGGGCGGAGCTACTGAAGCAAACTGGGGTCAGTGCAGTGTTGGGGGCGGAGCTACTGAAGCAAACTGGGGTCAGTGCAGTGTTGGGGGCGGAGCTACTGAAGCAAACTGGGGTCAGTGCAGTGTTGGGGGCGGAGCTACTGAAGCAAACTGGGGTCAGTGCAGTGTTGGGGGCGGAGCTACTGAAGCAAACTGGGGTCAGTGCAGTGTTGGGGGCAGAGCTACTGAAGCCAACTGGGGTCAGTGCAGTGTTGGGGGCAGAGCTACTGAAGCAAACTGGGGTCAGTGCAGTGTTGGGGGCAGAGCTACTGAAACAGACTGGGATTAGTGCAGGACTGCAGGGGGTGGAGCTATTGAAACACACTGGGGTGAGTGCAGTGTTGGGGACGGAGCTACTGAAACAAGACTGGGTTTAGGGCAGTGTTGGGGGCGGATTCTGGCTGGAGGGGGATTCCTGTGACTCATAGACTGGGTTTTGGGCAGGGGTGGGGGTGGATTGGATCAACGATACTATGACAGCTGCACTCTTGGGCTAGAGGCCCTTTTATGCTGGCTCACGCTATTGGAATCCTGAACGCAGTGCGAGAGCGAGCGCTCGTCTCCCTCAGCTGATGATTCTCACACTTCCCTACGCTGGTTACTCCGGAACATCCTGAGAGCTGAACCTTAGTGGTACCACCTGCAAGAATGTATGCTGCACTTTTTGTAAACAAATGAGCTAAATTGCAGTCTTGTTTGTTTTGTGCATTCTTATACTGGAGGGAGAAAACCCGATACCTGCACCTTTCTTATTCCTGTTTTGGAGAAAGTGTGTAACGGAAAGAATGGAGCGGATAGAGGTGGATCTCATTGTTATCTTCTGGTGTGTAAACACGCCTACTTCCTCTAAGTCTACCTGTGTTGTGGCAAACCTTCTGTGTGCCTGGAATTCAGCGTCTTTGCTGTGGCAACACCTTTAGCCGTCCGCACTGACCTACTTCTGAGGCAGACCAGTGGAGATGACTCTCAGTCAAAGTGAAGTTTTGTTTGCTTGCAAAGTTTTATTTACACTGTGCTTGGTTTGGTGGTAGAGACAGCTGCTGTATGAAACTGTAAGACTCCGTGATGCAGTTTCTCTGTGCAGCGTCTTTGTGACAGTTCTCTGTAAAAAGCGCTATACAAATAAAATTGAATTGAATTGAATTGAATTGAATTGATAATAATAATAATAATAATAATAATAATAAGAAGAAGAAGCAGAAGATCCAACTTTATTTATACAGCTCTTCTCATGAAAGCATTCACAGCTATTTCCATTAAAGGCAATACAATAAAAGTAAAGAAAGATAAAAACAAGGTAGATAAAGTCTTGTGAGAACTAAAACAGATGAGAACAAGTCATACCAATATAATGTGATGCTGAATATAGCTGTGAGTGGAGGTGGAGGAATGACCCCAGGTGCTGGGCCGTCCCACAGGTGGACCAGCTGAGGAACAGGCTGAATGAGGCCGAGAGGCAGGTAGGCGGCGGCCCCGCCCCAGTAACCCCCAGCAAGAGGGTCAGCCAGGTGCTGCACACTGCAGTCAGTACCCCCACTGTCCAACAGGAGGGGCCACTACACATTGACGCACACTGCAGGGTCCACAACGACACCCAGGTAGGCTCTCATTCTGACGCACTGTCACACCGTTCCCTCTCTCCAGCCTTATGCCTGAAATCCCCTGTCTGACTGAACCGAGTGCTGCACTTTAACTTCTCTGTCAATTCAGTGAAACTGTCTCTAAGTTCAGTGCAGTACGGATGTGGGACGGGCCCGTGATGCTGTTTACTATGGATGACGGGCCTGTGATGTTGTGCAGTATGGATGTGGGATGGGCGTGTGATGCTGTGCAGTATGGATGTGGGACGGGCGTGTGATGCTGTCCAGTATGGATGTGGGACGGGACCGTGATGCTGTGCAGTATGGATGTGGGACGGGCCTGTGATGCTGTGCAGTATGGATGTGGGACGGGACCGTGATGCTGTGCAGTATGGATGTGGGACGGGCGTGTGATGCTGTGCAGTATGGATGTGGGACGGGCGTGTGATGCTGTGCAGTATGGATGTGGGACGGGCGTGTGATGCTGTCCAGTATGGACGTGGGATGGGCCCGTGATGCTGTGCAGTATGGATGTGGGACGGGACCGTGATGCTGTGCAGTATGGATGTGGGACGGGCCTGTGATGCTGTGCAGTATGGATGTGGGACGGGCCTGTGATGCTGTGCAGTATGGATGTGGGACGGGCCCGTGATGCTGTGCAGTATGGATGTGGTACGGGCCTGTGATGCTGTGCAGTATGGATGTGGGACGGGCCTGTGATGCTGTGCAGTATGGATGTGGTACGGGCCCGTGATGCTGTGCAGTACGGATGTGGGACGGGCCCGTGATGCTGTGCAATATGGATGTGGGACGGGCCCGTGATGCTGTGCAGTATGGATATGGGACGGGCGTGTGATGCTGTGCAATATGGATGTTGGACAGGCCTGTGATGCTGTGCAGTATGGATATGGGACGGGCGTGTGATGCTGTACAATATGGATGTTGGACAGGCCTGTGATGCTGCGCCACTCCTGTTCCTTCAGGCTCTTCTGGACATCCTCCAGCAGGACCGCAAGGAGGCGGCGGAGCAGAGGCATGAGCTCTGCAGCACCATCGCCAGACTGCAGGGGGAGGTGGAAAGCGTGGAGGCACACAGGGATAAGGTGGAATGGAAAAGACAGATTCAGTCCCCAAAAACTGAAGCAGTCCTTGTTATTTGTTTGGGTCTGAAGCTGTCCTAGTTCTGTGTTTGATTCTGAATTGTTTTGTATTTTGCTCTGAAGCTGTCCTTGTTTTGTGTTTGGTTTCATAGCTGTCCTAGTTTTGTGTTTTTCTCTGAAGGAGTCTTGTTATGTGTTTGGTTCTGAAGCTGTACTTTTTGTGTTTGGTTCTGAAGCTGTCCTTATGCTTGTGTAGGTGCAGGCTCACTGTGAGCAGCTACAGCTGAAGGTTCGAACCCTGCAGCTGGACTGGGAGACGGAGCAGAAGAGAAGTATCTCCTACTTCAACCAGATCATGGAACTGGAGAGGGAGCGGGATCAGGTTAGTGCGGGACAGGGGGAGACCTCTTCACTGTTCCTGTGGTTTTAGGTTATGGTATTTTTAATGATTTTATGTCTCATCATGGGACTTGTCATGGGTGTAATCAGTACACATTTAGAATTAGTATTTTGGTTTTGTTGGCTGCAGAATGGTTATTGGTTAGCACAGTGCACTAGTGCTTTAGTAATGTTGCATTTCTCACTGGTCTGAAAAAACTGTATGCATTTAAAACACATTAAACATGAAACTGATAAACCACAAATTCAGTGTTACTCTGATAATTATTATAGTAAACAAATGTGAATGTAGAATGGTGATAAACTCCCTCTCCTCCGTCTAACCCAACCACCCCGCCCCCCCCCCCCAGGCCCTGCGCAGCCGAGACAGCCTGCAGCTGGAGTACACTGACTGCCTTCTGGATAAGAACCAGCTGCGGAAGAGGCTAACAGAGCTGCAGGCCAGTATGGAGCAGCTGCAGAGGGATATAGAGAAAGAAAAGGAAACCAGCAGAGACCAGAGCGCCCCCTGTCTGCACTGTGTGAGTGTGCATTTCAGAAATTATTTAATGTATGAATATGAATAACATTCATTAAAACATTAACAAACAACCCCCCCCCCCCACCCTCCCCAGAATAAAACTCATATGTAATATGACTGTGTGTTTTGTGAAGCATCCTGCCTCTTTGAAAATTGTCAGTGTTCTGCTGGAGGCTTTTCTCATTTTTGCGCGCCATCTGAAATAGTGTGTGAAAGTGTGTGAAATGGCTTCTGTTGTGCGCTGATCCATCCTGCCCCTCCACTGCCAGTCTCACCTGTCTCTGATCAGCGAGGATCAGTGCTACGGCCCCTGCTGCTCGCTGGGACTGACCCTATCAGAGATAGGAGGATGCGCTAGCCCTCGATCTGACAGCTCACAGCTGCTCCTGCACAAGGTTACCGCACCCTGTCATCATCATCATCATCATCATCATAGCTGTAGCTGTACTCACCCAGTACTGGGTGCTCTCACGTATACACTTTCATCTGCTGTGATTATTGTGCAACACTGTGAGCTACTGTTTGTGCCGGTCTGGGATTTGCACAGTGTCACGTTCCCATTTTATTTCTGTTGCACAGACTCCCTCTAGTGGCCAAAGAAGTGAACGGTCTGGGGGTGAGTACTCGTGCTCTTCTTTTCAGCGTTTGGGTCTTTGGAAATTCTGCTCTTACAAAAAAACTAACATGAATGATGCATAAAAATCCAGCAGTCTTTGGGCTCGCAAGATTTTTCCACCTTAAAAGTATTTATGTAGCTTCCAAATTCCAAATTCCAAATTAAAATGCATAATGCATAAAATGCATGTTAGTAGAACGAGGGGGCATAGATGGAAATTAGCAAAAGGTAAATTCCGCACAGACATTAGAAAGCACTTCTTCACACAGAGAGTAGTCACTGTGTGGAATAACTTGCCATGTCATGTAGTAAAGGCAGAAACTCCGGGTGTTTTCAAGACCAGGCTTGATATGGTGCTGCATACTATGGTATTTGTAGGGGAGCGCTGGGTACCCTTTAGTGGTAGGAAGATGACGAGCATTGTTGGGCTGAATGGCCTGTTCTCGTCATTGAGTTATGTTATGTTATATTATAAGGTAACCAGGGGTTTGGAAAATTATAGACGCAAATACAACATTGTGACACTGTTCCATGTCATTGATGTAGTCACACATTAACACTAGCTTTTTGCAGTCATATTGTATTTCATATTATAACAAAGACTTGGGGATTCAAGTGAAAATCATGCTGGTTCTTGTCTGGAGAGGACGGATATATAGAGCAAACAGAAGAAGGAGGGAGGAGGTGTAAATAGAGAAAAGTAAGAGGGAAACTTGGAAAAGGAGGGAGTGTGGACAGGTTGGGATCATGCCCCATATTGGGATGGCAGGTATGCCATCCGCTAAGTTACGGCTTGGCAGGGCATGCCCCATACCTATACAGCACTGAAAGTTTGGCACTTTTCCTACAGAAGTAACCACAATGATCACAGACTCTCAGCCCTTAAATACATTAACTTCTGCATGTTCTGACCTCATGTAACCACACAGCATTCAAATAGAACTTCACACATCCACACAATAAAGCCCCAAACTTGGGTTATTTTGCAGTTTTTCTCCTTCTGCTTCTTCTTCTTCTTCTTCTTCTTCTTCTTCTTCTTCTTCTTCTTCTTCTTCTTCTTCTTCTTCTTCTTCTTCTTCTTCTTCCCATTTTTTCTGCCTACCCAGAGACCCGCACTACCTGACTGCCTCCGTACCCTCAAAGAATAATTCTCCCCATTGGATAACAACATCGCATACATGCTCTCCCAAGCTTATCGCCCAATAAAAACGCTTCAAACTAATGTGCACACATCACAGAATCACAGACAAAACCTCTATATGGCCTTGTGTGTTCCATGAAGCTACTGTGGCTTTGGGGGTTTGGGGGTTTGAACCCAACAGGACACAAGTTTATTTTCGACAAAAACAATGTGCAACTGTTAAATACTTTTCATTTATTACAGTTATTATTTTCACATTAACAAACATATTTTTATTGCAAAGGCAAAAGACGTTTCCAATATTAACTGTTCAATGTTTCATTTGTATTTCACTTGTACTACAGCGAAATGGTGAAAGTCAGACGGACACTGACAAATGGCCTATAGCCTATATAACGTGACTGTACCCCTTTGGTCTTCTGGTTAGCGTCAAGCCTTAGTATGCGAGAGACGTGGGTTCGTACCCCGCCTGGTTGGTACCAAAGTGTAATTTCATTTTGGACACAAACTGTGCACATGTTTTGGTTTTCTCATACATTTTTTTTATTGCAAAGGCAAAGACACGTTTACAATATTAACTGTTCACTTATAGCCTGTTAGTTAAACAATTCAGTCACTGGACACCACGGCAGTAATGCAATAGGCTAGCTAACGTTATGGGAACAGGTATCCCATGGCCATTTGTCAAGCAAAGAAAAAAGTTTCAACGCAGAATATCAACTGGTTAACATCACGTTGTTGCATTAATGTAAAAAAAGAAATCTATAAATACCTGTGCCATTGGCTACATGTTTTAATCTCACACAAATGCCGACAAAAATATTTGCCTGTGTGGAGCCTGCTGTGCTCTTGCAGTCATGTCTGACTCACTGTGGAAACCGAACCTTCAACGCTCTCCTCGACCAACATTTCTTTATTATGTCTTCATTTATTTCTTCACTTCAGCTCTGTTCAGTTTGTCCTTTTCACACATAACACAATGTCACCATAAAATTAACTACTAGGAAAATTAAGAATTTACGATAATGCATTAAGAATTGATGATAGCCTATAAGCTGCAATCCCTTAAGCGATCGGATTTATTAACCTCCAAACATATCTGTTTCATGGTTAGTCACTTTAAAAAATTTGAATAGCCTCCGAACATTACTCTAGTCTACGCTACTCTGCAGACAATGTAGCTTACTGCAAACACTTTTAATTATAATAATAATAATAAGAAGAGTAATCTCTGGTAGGCTACTTTCTTAGTAGTATCTATTGTTTTCTTTCTGGCTAAGATTCCTGGGAAATATGCGTTGTCCAATTGAGCTTGTTAGCCAACAGCTGCTAGTCAGGAAGCAGGTACAAGCTAGGCTACTACGAAGCGAATCAACATGCCTTATACATCCATTGCAGTACAGAAAACTAAACTATTCATTGGATTTCATTACACATGAAATATAGCTCATCTACAAACTCTTTTAATGTAATTGTGGGCTATGGGTAATAGGAGAAATGTTCTCATTCTCGTCAGCACAGGATGTTATGGTTACGCAAATGTCTGCATGCATTTATTTTGAATGCATGTATTCTGTATGCATGTCTCTCTCGATGTCATTATCTTCATACATTATTCATCATTAGTTAGCTATCAAAAATAAGTGATATCTGATCAAAAACGTCTCCGGCGTAAAAAAAAAAAAAAAGCCAAGTTACTCACGCATAGCCTAAAGAGCGCTGTCCATAAGTTCTTAATTCCAACTTGCAAAAACTAGGCCTGCCTTTAAAAGTCTTGATATCAAAATGTTACAACTACCAATATTGCCTATTGTAGCTCACACTAAATAAACAAGCTCAATTCCAAAGCAATGCTATCCAAACTTTCCTAAATTATTTAATGCAACTTGGCCCTGTGTTTCTTCATCTTTGCATGTGAAGAGATTATGCCTCATGGAACATCATATGATTTCAATGAATGTTTTTAACAGTTGATGAATAATTACACTCCAGAAAGGATATGGTTGTACTTTGTTGGCAAGTTTACTTTAGAAAATGTACAGGTTTTAAAATGTTAACTGCTGCTACAGCATTCTTTACAATTCACAAACATACATTTATATGAAGAAACATCATGTACAATAGAGAAAGGGGTGATGAATAAATAAATGCAGATAAAAATGATGATGATATTTGCAAACAGAATTTTGTGAACACAATATATCTACGCTCTGTAGGACCACACAGGTTTTGATAGAAATCCAAATAAATCAATCAATAAATACATAATAATAATAATAATAATAATAATAATAATAATAATAATACATTTTATTCATTCTGTGCTTTTCATTGACCCAAAGCAGTGGATGCAGATAATTGTTCAAACATACCCTATAGTGTAGTAATTTTTCTGTTTAATTTCTAAGTGTAACACATCTGAATCTGAGTATTTCCACTATAAATTATTTTAATTTTGCAGTTTGATGTGGCACATACAGTTTCATTGACCACATTCTCTTGAGATGGTAAGATTAAGAAACACAGGGCCAAGTTGCATTAAATAATTTAGGAAAGTTTGGATAGCATTGCTTTGGAATAGAGCTAGTTTATTTAGTGTGAGCTACGATAGGCAATATTGGTAGTTGTAACTTGGCCACATTTTGATATCAAGACTTTTAAAGGCAGGCCTAGTTTTTGCAAGTTGGAATTAAGAACTTATGGACAGCGCTATGTAGGCTATGCGTGAGTAACTTGGCTTTTTTTACGTCGTAGACGTTTTTGATCTGATAGTATATACAGTGCCCTCCACTATTATTGGCCCCCCTAACCCTAACCCTAACGTGGTAAAGATGAGTAAAAATACTGCATATCTGGCAGCAGAGTGATGGTTTGAGGCTTGTTTGATACCTCAGACCCTTGATGACTTACAGCCATTTTACCAACTATGTATTCTATACTGTTCCTGCATAATTTACAGCTAAATCTAGTCCCACCCCCCAATTCCCATAGAGATCCATTCAAATGCAGAGACGTTACAGTATCGCTTGTAAGAGTACCAGAAAATAAGATATCAAGAGTCTTTTGATGTTGTTCATGTTTTTTTCTCATAATAAATTTATTTCAATTAAAGGTTGGATTTTTCTCATTTTTTCTGTGTGACATTAAGCTAATTCACCAAACAGTGAATTTTTTTATAACCCTTTTTACTCATCTTTACCAGGGGTGCCATTAATAGTGGAGGGCACTGTAGATATATGGGTGAAAACTCACTGCCTCTGTTTTTGTCTGCCCTCAAGGTTCCGGTTACAATTCAGAAGAGAATCTACTGACACCGGTGAGTGCTGCTGCTTCACTCAGAAACATTGAGCACGTGTTAAGATTGCAGCACCAATTAAGTGTTAACATGTTTCTGCATCAAAATGTCTTTGCCAATGTGACCTTTTCTGTGTGTGCCTTTGTTATATAAGATGGAGGACAGTGAGAAGGAGATCAACCGACTCTCCATATTTCCTTTCCCTCCCTGCATGAACTCTATTAATCGCAGATGCAATACTGAGTGAGTATCAGTGTGCAATTCCTTTAAAGAGTAATTAATAATAATAATAATAATAATAATAATAATAATAATAATAATAATAATAATAATAATAATAATGCCTGACATTTTATGTAGCGCTTTTCTTGATACTCAAAGCCTTTCCAATGATGAGGGGGAAACTCGCCTCAACCACCACTAATGTGTAGCACCCACCTGGGTGATGCAACGGCAGCCATTTTGCGCCAGAATGCTCACCACACATCAGCTGAGGTGGAGAGGGAGAGAATAATTTTTTTGCCAATTAAACTAGGGGATGATTAGGTGACAGATTGAAAGAGCCTGGGTTGGGAGTTTATCCAGGACACCAGGGAAACCCCTACTCTTTACGATAAGTGTCATGGGATCTTTAATGACCACAGTGAGTCAGGACCTCGGTTTAACATCTCATCCAAAAGACGGCATCTCCTACAGCACAGTGTCCCCATCACTGCACTGGGACATTGGGTTTTATTTGACTAGAGGGAAGACTGCCCCTACTGGCCCACCAACACCACTTTGTTTTTCCTAGGGGTCTCCCATCCAAGTACTAACCAAGCCCACACCTGCTTAGCTTCAGCAATTCAGCAGGAGCAGATTGCATGGCTGCTGGCCAAACTAATTACTAATATGCACATTTCCTGAAAGGCAAATTATTAATATGCACATTTCTTTAAAGGCAAATTATTAATATGCACATTCCTTTAAAGGCAAATTATTAATATGCACATTCCTTTAAAGGCTAATTATGAATATGCACATTCCTTTAAAGGCTAATTATTAATATGCACATTCCTTTAAAGGCTAATTGTTAATAATTCATTTAAAGGGTAATTATTAATATGCAAATACCTTTAAAGGTGAATTATTAATGTGCACATTCCTTTAAAGCCTAATTGTTAATGTGCACATTCCTTTAAGGCTAATTATGAATGTGCACATTCCACAGTGTTATTACAGATGAGGATTGAGAACTCCACTAACATGCACTGATCTACCTGCAGGTTTGACCTGGACTCCTGGGGCAGTGATGAAAATCTGTCAGGTGTGCCACCCTTACCTATCGCTTTAAGTTTATCACTTTACCTGTGTCTGTTTGTCACTTATGCAGCTGGCCTGTCTGTCAGTCAACAGCTTATATTGTGGCGGTGTACGTGCTGAGCGCTATATGAAATGTACTCGGTTGGGTATTTTTTGCTAAGGCACTTATATAGCCTGATGAAAGGTTTGTAAGTCGTGCGTATTGTGTCTGATTTTGTGTCGTTTTGTGCGTTCTACAGGAGGGCAGAGTGAATCCTCGCTGTCGGATTCGTGGTGCTCCTTGAATTCCCATCTCTTCCCCCTGACCTTGTCAACCTACCCCCCAGCCCACCACAGAGACCTTCCAACAGCACATTTGGGTAGTTCTCATCCCCATACCTGTCTCTGTCTGCTGGTGTAACATGGTTACACCAGCAGGACACGGGTACGGGGATGAGAACTACCCAAACCTGGTTTATCTTTCAGGACCTTTATCAAGCAAGCAATAAACCGTCAGTCATTTCTGCACTGCGCTAGTTATTGTCACATTATAGCTCTTGTTATTTTTATTGTAATTGTTATACACTGCCTGGCCAAAAAAAAAAGTTGCACACTGTAATATTTAGTTGGACCGCCTTTAGCTTTGATTATGGTGCGCATTCGTCATGGCATTGTTTCGACAACCTTATGCAACTTCACAACATTTATTTCCGTCCAGAGTTGTATAAATTTTTGGCAGAGATCTTGTATTGATGACGGGAGAGTCGAACCACTCCGTAAAGTCTTCTCCAGCACATCCCAAAGACTTTCAATGGGGTTAAGGTCAGGACTCCTCATGCGCCCACTCTTTCACAATTTGAGCCCGATGAGTCTTGGCATTGTCGTCCTGGAATATGCCCATTGATGGGATAACCTGGTCATTCAGTACATTCAGGTACTCAGCTGACTTAATTTTATTGCTGCATAACGTTGCTGAGCCTAGACCTGACCAATTGAAGCAACCCCAGATCATAACACTGCCTCCAGAGGCTTGTACAGTGGGCACTATGCATGACGGGTGCAACGGCGACTTTTTTTTTGGCCAGGCAGTGTAGTTATTGTTATCTCTGTGAGGTGCCAGTGCTGTAAGGTTGGGCTTTAAAGAGACCCCGTATCTATCTCCCCCGCCCCACCTCTCACTCACGTTCTCTCTCGTTCTTTCTTTCTGTCCGTCTCACACATTCTCACCCAGTCTGATGCCCCCCCCCTCTGTCTCCGATGCCAGCCCATCCCAAAAAAGCCAGCCTGGCTGATGACATCACCATCATGGGGGGTAATCGCACCAGGATATTCGTAAGCAGCGTGAGGGCGGGGTCACCAGCGGAACAGTACGGCTTGAAGGAGGGCAGTGAGTTACTGGAGGTGAGACAGAGAGTTATTTTTGTGACTATTATTGTTATTATTTTTGTTATCATTATTTTTTATTTCTTATCATTATTTATTTTTATACTTTTAACCCTTTAATTCGCCTTTTTCTCCCAATTTGGAATGCCAAGTCATATCTATCGTGCTCATTACTGCCCCCTCCACCGTTATGTATTCTCCTCCCAAGCACATGACATCAGCCACCACTTCTTATCACACTGCAGTTCATAAATCTGGCTCGCACAGATGCGAGTCGGAGAAAGACGCATCATGTGCAACTTAAGGTTGGGGGGGGGGGGGGGCACTGGTGCATGATGGGATGCGGTCGTCCTGGCTGACTGAATCCCTCCCATCTCTGGGGAACACTTGCACCAATTGTTTGTCGACCTGCAGGGGCTACACGGTCTGTGCAGACACGGTCCAGATTTTCGACCACAACGTGGGACCCATCCGTGCCCTAGAACAGTACCATAACAGGATGGGCCACCTAGCAAATACACAAGCTTTGGCAATATAAGTTCTTAAATAATTTTAAACTCTGATTTAAATTGATTTTCGAGAGAAAGAGAGGGGAGAGGGAGAGAGAGAGAGTGTGTGAGAGAGAAAGCGCAGGAGAGATGCTCTGAGGCATTTTAAATACTGAGTTTGCACGTCAGGCTTGCACATCTACAGCCTATGAAAAGTTAACAGCAGTGACCATAAATTGAACGAGTGAGAAAATAGATGGAGCCAGAGAGAGAGAGACAGAGAGAAAGAAAGGCAAAACGCTGACAATCCAGAAACAATTATTGAAGATTGATGCGCTGGGCCCAATGGTGAATAAATGGATTAAAATCAAATCAATATTTATTTATATAACGCATTTCACAACCAGTTGTCACAATATGCTTCACAGAAAGACCCAGCCTAAACCCCCACAAGAGTAAGCCAAAAGCAACAGTGGCAAGGAAAAACTCCCTGGTGCAACTAGGAAGAAACCTTGGGAGGAACCAGATTCAAGGGGGGAACCCATCCTCCTCTGGTCGACTCAGGGTCTAGGTCTTAATGACCAGCATGGTCAAAACAGCCGATGGCCATTAAATGGTGCATTCTTTGTGCCCCTGTCCTAGCTGGAGCACGTGCTGCTCGGTGGAGGCAGCGTGCAGTTTGGACAGTGCACCAGCGAAGTGGCGCATTTCTCCCTGCAGTGGTGGACTGAGCCCTCCTCCCTCAAACACCAGCTCAACACAGAGGGTACGACTGTTCCCCTATCCCGCCTCCCTTCTCCCTGGCCCGCTCCAGCCTCACTGTTACATACAACATCACTCCTGTATAATAATAATAATAATAATAGTATCAATGTTATTACCCCATGCAATTGCCCCATGTTAATACCCCAATCTATTGCCACAGGTTAATACCCCATGCTATTAACCAATGTAATACCACATGCTATTACCCCATGTTGATACCCCATGCTATTACCTCATGTTTTACCCCATGTTGATACCCCATGTTTTACCCCATGTTAATACCCTGTTCCTGTGTCTCTCTTCCGCTGTATGTCTTAGTGCTCAGTGGAATAGAGGGACAGTAATCATTATTGTAATGAAGTGCTGGTTCTGAATCATCTCTCTCTCTCTCTTTCTCTCTCTCTCTCTCTTTCTTTCTGTCGCTCTGTACAGCATATTCCAGGCTGTGCACACAGCTATCCTCGCCCTCTTTCTCAGGCAGTGACTCCTTTTACGTCAGGGTCAACATGGACATAGACCCCCAGGGTGATCCCCCCTGCCTGGGGGTGCACTGTGATGATATCCTTCACGTCACGGACACGGTCCACAACGGGAAATACCAGTGGCACTGCGCCAGAGTCGACCCCCACACCGCAAAGCCCCTGCAGGCCGGGGTCGTACCCAACTACAACAGGTGCCAGAAAGCACAGGCTGCGCGTGAGCACTGGGCAGGGCCACTGCAGGGTTTATTCGATCAGGTTTTTTCTAATAAAAAAAGCACAAAAAACAGGCTCCCGGGTGGGTGTGTGGTCTCGGCTACGTCGTCAACCGGCTATGACTGGAAGCCTGCAGTGCTGCATGTGCTACCAGCTCTCATCAGTGAAAGATTCACCTCTCCTCCTATTGGTGCAATTGTGTGGCCTGTAGGGTGTAAAATAGTCACTGGCTTTCCTGTAGTACTGAGTGTAGCCTGTGGGGTGTAAAATAGTCACTGGCTTTCCTGTAGTACTGAGTGTAGCCTGTAGGGTGTAAAATAGTCACTGGCTCTCTTGTAGTACTGTATTGCATGTAGGGTGTAAAATAGTCACTCGCTCTCCTGTAGCACTGTGTGTAGCCTATGGGGTGTTAAATAGTCACTTGCTCTCCTGTAGTACTGTATGTGGCCTGTAGGGTGTAAAATAGTCACTCGCTCTCCTGTAGTACTGTATGTGGCCTGTAGGGTGTAAAATAGCCACCCTTATCCCTCCCTCTCTGTTATCCCTCTCCCCTCCCTCTCTCATCCAGGGCCCAACAGCTGCTGTTGGTCAGGCTGCGCACTATGGCTCTGGAGCAGAAAGACGCAAAGAAGAAGAAGGTGCTCATTTAAGATAAACTTAATTGTCCTGAAGGAATTTTGTCTTGGGCTGTGTCCGAATCAACACCCTTCTATACTATTGAGTATGCTAGTTGAGTACACTGGATGAGAAAGTTGTAAAGTAGGCGATATGTTCTCTAAATGCAGTTCTCTTAAAATCACTGGATGATATACTTATTTCTAGGGTTTCGCTGATAATAAAATGGATGATATTTTTTGCATACTGCATGTCACTAAACAGTATGCAGTAAGCAGTGCACAGTATGCTAGTACATAGGACACAGTTGATTGGGCTCTGATTCAGACACAGCCAAGGACAAACAATGCATGCTGTGCAATTGATACATTTTATATAAAAACATACACAATGTGGAAACAACATACACAAAAAGACACAACAAAAACAAAGTAGAGTACAAAAAAACCCTCTCTTTCTCTTTTAAGCTGTTGTTCAGGGCCTTTATAGACAGGCGAACAAACAAATGCTTGTACCAGTTTGACTTGCATAAGGGGACTCTGAACAGCCTTCCAGAGGGAAGGAGCTTGTTCTCCAAGTGCAAGACATGGATGGAGTCAGTGAGGATTTTAACAGCCTGCATGATAACTGCCCTATCAAACACAGACTGGAGAGGGGGGGTGCTGCCCGACCCCCATCATTTTCATGGCCGTTTCAGTTAGGCGGTTGATCCGGCTCCTCAAGTGCATGTCCGTGTGTCTGTCCCAGTGCATTCACAGCCTGTTTACAGTTACATTGTCTGTCCTCTGTCCCTAACTACAGTTCTCCAAAAAGTGTCCGGAGCGTGTGCGGCTGGTGAAGGCGGTGTCCCCCTGCTGTCGTGGGATTGGCTCCTCCCCGCAGGTCCTCTATACTCTCAGCCACCGTAAGGACCGCCCTACCACACCATCACCACGGTTACAGCCTCAGGGCAGCATGAGCCAGCTGGTGCCACTTACCAATGTGCCCGTAACCCTGACCATTTAGTCCTCTATTACAATTCCTTTGCTCTATTTTCTGCCTTGAAAAATTTAGGGGAGAATGAAAAAACATACATTTGTGTGTGTGTGTGTGTGCTTGTATGTGTGTGTGTGTGTTTCTTCAGGACATGAAGAGAATCTGATCCCGTATAGTATGGTGCAGAAGGTATCAGTCCTGTCCAGGAGACCTGTCATCTTCTCCCCTTCTCTGCTCTCCCGTGGTCTGATAGAGAGACTGCTGCAGCCTGCTGAGTCTGGACTGGCCTTCAACACCTGTCAACCAGGTACACACACACACGCACGCACGCACGCACGCACGCACGCACGCACGCACGCACGCACGCACGCACGCACGCACGCACGCACGCACGCACGCACGCACGCACGCACGCACGCACGCACGCACGCACGCACACACACACACACACACACACACACACACACACACACAAAGACATTCTCGTTCACACTGGTTCCCACTGGTTTTCTCTCTCACTCGTGCTTTACTTCCCAGAGCCCATCAGTGCAGCAGACAGAAAGGACAAGAGAGTTTTCCCACTGAGCCCGTCCTCACCGCAGGCGCTGGGGGTTCGACTGGAGTCCATCCAGGAGGTCATAAGCCAGGTGCAGCCCTCACCCCCAGTAAACATTCACTTTGTTTTGCATACTTTCTACGACTGATCCATGTACTACAGCGCAGATTCACTGTGTGTCTCATAGGATAAGCACTGCCTGCTGGAGCTGGGTTTGAGCAGTGTGGAGGGGCTGCTCAGACAGGGGGTGTACCCCATTGTCATTCACATCCAGCCCAAGGATAAAAAAGGCAGGAAGTTCAAGTGAGCATCTCTTCTCTTCCCTGGTATCACACTGCTGTCAGCCGCCCATCCACTGTCAGTCATGGCTCTCCCTCTTTCTTTCTCTCCATCTCCGTGACTCTATCCATCTCTCTCCTTTCTCTCCCTCTCTCTTTCTCTGCCTCCCTCTCCCCCTCCCTCTTTCTCCCTCTCTCCTAACCCTTCCCACTGGCAGGAAGCTGCTCACTGGACGGAGGGAGGACGGTGTGATGGAGCAGGTCTGTCAGGCCGAAGAGCTGCAGCTGGAGAACCTCTCCTTGCTGCACCACACTGTGCAGCCCAATGCCTGGAGCTGCACCGAGGAGCTACTGGGTGCCGTACGCAAGGCCATCCAGAGCCAGCAGGCGGCAGCACTTTGGGTGGAACTGGACAGGCTGCAGTAGAACGCAGGGGAGCGATTGACCTACTGAAAAGTTCTGGAATGTTTTGAATGCTTTGGGCGTGACCATGCCGTTCACCCTAAACTCTCTACGAAGCTTTCCAGTGCTGTTCATATGTAATTCCACTATAATTGTGGCAAGGTCCTAAAAGCAGGTTGCCTATGTGTGGCTTGCTGTGTCGGCCATCTTTGTTGTGGCTGCTGATATGGGAGACTAATTAAGCACCAGTTTCTGAGTTTCAAAGAAACTGCATAAAGTCACCAGTGCTATACAAATCTTATATATTTTGCAGTAATGGAGGACATTCAACATAATGTTTATGAGAACACTTGTGTGTGTGTATTTATGTGTGTGCATTTAAGTGTATAAACACACACACACACACACACACATATATATATATATATACAGTTGCACTCAACATTATTCAACTCCCTTCACTTTTTGCACACTTTATTGTGTTGTAAATTTAATTTTAAATGGATAAAATTGCCATATTTGCCCATCAATCTAATAACCCATAATGAAAAAGTGAAAACTTTTGTAAATGTATTAAAAATCAAAAACTGAAATCTCTCACGTGCATAAGTATTCATACCCTTTGCTTTAATGTATTTTTAAAGTATCATATTTCATATTTGGTCTCATATCCTTTGCATGCTGTTACTTCCTGAAGTCTGTGGCCCATCAACATCAAAAGACTTTTGATATCTTATTTTCAGGTACTGTTACAAGCGATACTATAACCTCTCTGCATTTGAATGGATCTCTATGGGAATTGGGGGATGAGACTGGATTCAGCTGTAAATTACACTGGTACAGTATGGAACACATGACTGGCAAAATGGCTGTAAGTTATCAAGGGTCTGAGCTATCAAACAAGCCTCAAACCATCACTCTGCTGCCAGATATGCAGTAGATATGGATGGATCACTTTAAGGGTTGATTCTCCTGACAAATTTTCCTATTGAACTCTGGAAAAATTAGTCAAGAGTAGAAACCCTTCGAGAGTAGAAACCCTTCAACCCTAAGATATCAAGAGTCTTTTGATGTTGTTGGGTCACAAACATCAGGAAATCATGGCATGCAAAGGATATGCGACCAAATATAAAAAATGTAAAGGCACAGTCACCTTAGTGTATGTTAACTTCTGACCCACTGGAATTGTGATATAGTGAATTAAAAGTGAAATAATCTGTCTGTAAACAATTGTTGGAAAAATGACTTGTGTCATGCACAAAGTAGATGTCCTGACTGACTTGCCAACACTATAGTTTGCTAACATGAGATCTGTGGAGTGGTTAAAAATTTGTTTTAATGACTTCAACCTAAGTGTATGTAAACTTCCGACTTCAACTGTATATATATATATATATATATATATAAACATATCTATGTGCTTTATAGTGGTAATTAGCTCACATATTATTTACTTGATATGAGTTGGTTCTGTTCTATGTTATTTCTTGAGGTAGCACACATGCACTCTGTGTCATGCTGGGGTGTTGCGTTCTGCAGCGTTTCTCTTTCATAGATGGCTTGAATGGTGGTGGAGGGGAATAGTTCTACAGTTTATTTACCTTTTGTGAATATTACCATATTGTGTCAAAATAGCAAACTACTACATTAACCTGTATTTATTAGCCTATACACTGTCTTTTCCATTATGTATGTGCTTTTAATGTATAATACCGCGATAAACATTAACGTGATTATCACTGAACAGGACGTTCGATGTGAATTGTGGGAAATATGAGCTTGACGAGTCTGCTCTTTTGCAGACTCGCGCTCTTCACACAAATGCTTTGTGCACTGAATGCACACCAGGTCCTTCGTGTTTTCCTAGAACAGTCCATGCCAGGGGCAGCCAGTCTATTGAGCTGGAGGGTCACAGTTCTGGGTCAGCAAGTATTTAAAGGACAAAGCTCTTTCTTTGGAAAGAGCGCACGTTTGCATGTGGATAGCTCCCTTACCACCTAAAGAGACCAAGAATCATGTAGGTATCATTTTGTGTGAGTGTGTCCGTTGGCATTAGGCATATTGATGCAATTTCATTTATGATTTACAATCTGAGAATTCAATGTAGAAAATAGGTTTGGTTAATCCTGAGTGAAAGAGTATGTTGGAAAACATGGAGTGGAGCGGAGCTAGTAGGTAGTAGACTGTATCATAGGTTTTTATGGTCTATGGTTGAGAGAGAGAGAGAACAGTGAAGGGAAAGAGGAGAACATAGGGAAAGAAGACAGAAACACAGAGATGTGAGAAACCAAATAATCATATACTTCCAGTAGATTTTACAGTACATTAACAGTAATATGAACTATTTTGCTAAGACACATACACAGTATTTATTGATGGGCCTAAAAGCAGTTGTGTATTACTATGCCCAAAGTGTAGACAAATTGTAGACTTGTAATACTTCACTTGTATCTCAACTCCAAATAAACTGTGATTATTGAACAGAGTTTCAGGGACAGTTTTGAAGTAAACTGGCTCATTCTGATGCTATTCTTGTAAAAAAAGGGGGTAAAGTAACCATTTTTTGGTCTACAGCTTTCAGTTGGATGACCTTGTGGAAAATGACTGATTAAAAGCCACGTACTTGTGACATGAATGCAGTTTAGTTTAGCATTTGTCTGTACATACAATATATCCATGGAAAACAGCCTGCTATATTTAATAAGTCATAGTAGATTGCGAACATAGCACACTATTTCATTGTAAAAGCACAGATGTTAATGACTGAAACAGCTCATAGCCTTTAAACTAGGAATGCATTTTTGTTGGTTTGATATTTTATACAAAGCCACCACATGGAGAAACGATGTGGAGGTGAAACAGTAAAAAAGCAGGATGATAAGAGCATGCAACTGATCTCCAGGGCAAACTTTAGTGCAATATCAACCATCATATAACCAAACGAATGACATTACCTCACAGACTTTTGAATTTAATCAGGAATAGTTGGCTGGGACAAAACTTCTAATGACAAGTGAGTTTGACATAAATATAAATGTTATGTTGTATAAATGGATAATTAAGTAAATTATAAGAAAAAATAAATAAACTGCTAAAATATCAATTTACAACATGATATAATACCAAGCATAAACAATAAATATCTTCAAATTATTTTCAAACAAAAAATTATTTTTTCTTTTCCAGTGAAAAGGTTTAATTTAACAGGATTTTATTGTGTGCGAATAAAGAAAGTGTTATAGCTACGCCATGTTCAGACTGCGTGAAAAATTTGCCAGTGACGGTCTGAGGCGTCCTGGGCCTCCAAATATGCTCACACAACATTTCAGTCAAATTTTATTTTGAAACTCAAACCTTATCGTCGCAAATCAATAACATCTGATTGGCTACATTTTGCAAGTCTAATAAGGAACCCCAGGCTGTCTCAGTCACAAATAATGCCCATTATTTATCAGAAATATTTATACAGGACAGCATGGCTTCTGGCAAATCATCCATTTCTACAGCTAGACATTTAACGGAACCATTCCAGTTAATCCCTTGTATAAGGCCACAACTGCTTTGCCCCACCCGGCCAGGACTCAAACCTGCAGCGCTCTGATAACACGTTTATTTATTTACCCCTAGACACCACACCCTACAATGCTGCACCACACAGAAGTAGCAAGCAAGATAAATTCTGAAGTGATTAGTCTTTTCTCTGTTATGTCATCGCCCCCCAAGCATTTGCATGGTTATGAAACCTGTAAATTCTGCATCTCCTGTTTTTTTGGACTAATATTACTATTTAATTTAAGCCCCCTGTAAAATATGGAACGTCATAGGCTACACAATTCAACGTGCTGCTGGACTACGCGTGCGTTAAACGATCAACTGACCGACTGAAACATATTTGGCCCGTGAAATTACGCCACACCTACTTTCTTGGATAATTCCCCGGACCCCGTAGACTGCCATTTGGGTTGACAGACGTTTTCGATAACGAGCTGAGTTGGGAGCAGGCAGTCCATCGCTAAAGATCCTTAGAATCACATCTCGCACTGTGTATTTTAGAGCTGTGCTTCCTGCATGGCAGTAAGCCAACAATCTGGCCTCTAATGCGTAGGCGAGTTATCTCTGATGATGTTGAAAAAGCAGTTTTCTTTGTAGGGATTCCTCCCCTCCTATAGGGCTCAATTTGCAAACTTTGACCGCGTGGGTATCCGCAAGTGAAATATGCCTGATAAATGTGACAGGGGGAGCTAAAAAAAGGGGAGCTTCACTTAAAAATGTTAGCTAGGTCAGTAAATATGTGGCCTATTTATTTCGAGAGTAGAACAACAGGAGAAAGAGATTAATTAAATCTGTTTTATTCACGCGTTCGTGTTTGGAAGTGTTGCACAGACAATACCCTACTAACCTGAAAATGAAATATAACCATTGTATTAATCGCAACAAAAAATACGTTGGTTAAATTTTATTTTATTACCTCAAAATATAATGTGTATAATTAGCTACCTATGGACAAATTTAAAGGAAAACATCTAATTTTTGCTGGGGATCCCGTAAGACACTCCTATGCATCAGGGCTGTCCCACAAGTTGGCCTCATTAGTTGATATTAGAAATAAAACTAGTACACACGTTTCCATTTCGACCATTTAAAAAAAGCTTTCAAACTGTCCGATGATAAAGCAAACATGTTGATGTGTGATCATCGCGGTTATGTGTTTAAATGGTCTTTTATTGGAGGTGGATCTAAACCAAATGTGGCCATATGACCACACTGAGTCAGTCATCATTTCATTAGCTGGCTGTTGGGGCAAAGAAATCCTCTCATACAACCCCCCCTTCTCTCTCTCCCTCTCTCTCTCTCTCTCCCTCTCCCTCTCTCTCTCTCTCTCCCTCTCTCTCTCTCTCTCTCAAGACACACAACACACCGAGCAGCAAAATGGTCGCCCGTCAACCAACGGAGTCTCCAGCGCGTTAGAACCCGAGAGATTTTGCATATTTAGATTGTGCTGCATGTATATGATCGGATAAGTGTGGGGAAAAGGACATTATTCTGTATTCTGCAGTGAGCTTGCTACTCGCTTCATGTTCGCATTATATCGCACATTGTTGCGCCTCGAATGCCTCCATAAACTGGGATTTCGCACTGAAGCACTTTATTTCATATGCACCGTTAATTCCTGAGGTGAGTAGCTGATACTGGTGAGCAGTTCTTGTTTGAACAGTTATCAGCTGTCCTTTTTAGTTATCGAGATGGAATAGTGTTGTTTTACAGTTTATTTTGATGCAGCGCATAAAATTAGCTGGGCGCTAGAACGGCGGTCTGCGCAGCTAGCTAACGTTATAGCTAACGCTAGCAGTGTCCATATTCTAGCTTGCTAGCTGACTGGCTAACAAGGTGGGAAATAAACGACGTTGTAGCTAACGCTAGCAGTGTCCATATTCTAGCTTGCTAGCTGACTGGCTAATAAGGTGGGAAATAAACGACTTTATTTACTGCTGGTGAGCGCGTTCGCCAGGCAGCTGTTAGTGCTGTATCCTCCATTTGTTGTCACATACATAACGTTAGATTATAAAACGGGTCCTAGTTTGATGACTGAAAATTGAAGCTGTCTACATTTGCATCGAATGCCGTGCAGCCTTGTTAGCTAGTTGGCTAGCTTGCGGGCTAACGTCCCGTAGCTAATCTCCTGGCAGGCAAAATAAGCTTTACAATCCTCCCTTTTGAAGTTAGTAAAAAGCGCATTTGCTGGCTGTTAATTATGTCCATGTGACTCCTTAAATATGAGCTGCACAGGATGCAAAGCGATAGCGGCACGTACGGTGATGTTATTTATCGAGCTGTTCGGATTAAGAACTCCGTGAAAGACAGTGACCGTCTCCTGTCGACCCTGCTGCTGCGTTCCCAAAGTGTGCTGCGGGCTGCCAGGCTCGCATCGGGCCTGGTTACGATGTGGGCCCGGGCGGTCCGGGGCCAGATAACTTTGCTGATTTGCTAAGGTTGCATTATAACATATTAGTACAATTAGCTAACCAATAATTTAGCCACAATTCAGCACAGCGAGGCAACGTACATATTCTCATCTAGTAACGTTAGATAACTAACGTTAGTTAACTTTTCTTAGTTACGAGCAGTTCAGTACTAGGGGGCCGGCTAGCTAACGCTAATATTAAATGTGTTTTACAAGTGCTATTAGCTAGCCCATCATTCTGGTTGAATGCATTGCAGGAGAGTGTTGTGGCCAGAGTTGGCAGGTAACGTTCCAGGCTATCAAATTAGTTTTGCTTACTTCGATTTGGCTAATCTAAATCGGCTAACGTTAGACAGGTACTTTCTAGCTTGTTATGTCCAGTTCAGTTGTCAGCCAACAACGATAATTAGCATTTGCTTATGGTCACTAATACCAGTGCGAGTAGTGCTAACGTTGGCTGGGAGATGGTTGACTTGGGGGATATTATAGTTATCCAACAAACTTTTGCCGCTAGTCTGTCCTCTTAAAAGGAGATTAGCTAGGTGTGCATCTTACCAACTGTCAGTGTTATTGAAGCTAGTCCTCCATAGTAACATGTATGCCAGTAGATCTCACTTGCTGTATTTATTAAATGGCTAAACCACTACAGCCCTGATTTACTAAGACCTTTAGCATGTGCAAAATATTTTTGCACACGCAAAGCCAATAACATAACCATGGTATTTGTTTTGAACCAATCATTGGTTGTGCTTAGCGTGTGCTAAAAGGTTTTGCACATGCTAAAGCTTTTAGTAAATCAGGCCCTATCGTGTAATGTTCAGTGTTTGGAGAGTTCTAAGTATCGCTGTTTCACATCCGTGGGTCTTCTCTCCACATCCATTTAAGTTTAGCTTTCATTAAAGTTTGTTTGGTGGCCTTACATTCTTCCATTGTGTTGTTGAAGGTTTGTTGTTTTTCCCCTTCTCTCCATCTCTTTGGTTAGAGAGGAGTGTCAGGAAAGGGAACAGCAGTTCATGGAAGACAAGAAAAGAAAGAAAGAAGAGAAAAGGAAAAAGGAAGCTTCTCAGAAGGTACAGGAGATTGATTCATACATTACTGTACCTACAAGGTACTCTTCTCTGGGGCAGTTAAGTGTCCGACTGACCCTGGACAGGGGAGAAAACGGCGGTTCTCAGTGTATTGACTCCTACAGTTGCCGGTTGTGGCCAGCAAGTCCCACAGAGGTGGGACGTGGGTGCATAATCGGTGGTTTCACACAGGGAGGGAGGGCTTCGGTTGGCAAGGTTGAGTTCCTCTGGTTGATTGGCCAACTGGCCATTGCACAGTACTACAGTAAACCTTTGACACAGTGTACTGAGCAGCTCAGCCGGTGGACTACAGGGAGAAAAGAAGTGGACGCTGGTAGAAATTCATGCTGGTCTGAGCTGTCTCAGAGCAGTGGAGGATGTTGCATGGATGTTAGCCTTTGGATATGATTTGACATTCCAACCTTAGAGAAAGACAAAAAGTTTTTTGGGAGGGGGGGGGGGGGGGTGCTGAAGAGATTCATGGCGAGTGTCTGTGTTGATAGGAAGCGAAGGGAGATTGAAGCAGTGTGAGAACAGCTGTCGTTTTTGAGCTGGGGTATTATGGGTAATTAATTTTTTGACTGATGAGTTTATTTGGAATAAGTGATGACAGTCCAGCCTGTCAAGGTTTTTATTTTCATGAGAGCAGTAATGGTGTCAACACCTTCAGTCTACATGAGCTTCAGTTTAGACAGTTTAGAGTTCTGTATAAAGTCTCAGGCATTTAAAATTTTTTCACTCTGATCAACAACAGAATTAATTTGGTGTATAATTGAAAATTCATGGGCCTCTGGACCGAAGGAGTCTCAGCTTAGATTGACTTTGGAAGGTACACAATTGCAATATATCCTCAGTGAGTTCCCACCCTACAAGCTGTTGAGGTTTGGGATGGGCTGTGGACTGCATTTTGTGCTCATACAAAGATTCTACAGCGAAACACCAATCCTACATGCATGCCCGGCTCATCACTGCAATGTCTTATGGCGCTTATACACGCTCTCATCTGAAGTGTTTTCTACAAGTCATGTGCAGAGCAGTCACTGGAGAAGTTTGCTTTATGGGCAATCTCTTCAGGTTATGGTAGACTGCAATGAACCCAGGGGAAGGAGAGCCGTCTACCATATGAGCCCAGGGGAAGGAGAGCAGGCCTGCTGGTTGCAACGCTCTCTTTCCGGGTGCCGCTATAGCCTGTTATGGGCTTCCCTAATGGGGTGGCAGGCAGTTGGCATGGGAACGGTCAGGATTCGATAGCAGACCTTGGGGGCACATCACTACACGGATACCTTGTCCTTTTTAGCAGGAGGATCCACCAGACATCTGTCCTCAATGATTTTTAATTTGGGAAGCACTTAGCATTTTGGACAAACTGTCAGCACACTTGCGTGCGTATGCTGCGTTTTTGAATCTGGGGTTGGTCATTGTACCAACCTGTCTGAGCACTGGTGAGTCTTCTGTTTGTTTGGTTCTGCTGAATTCCAGGCCTTTCCTCATTAATTTTTCATTAAAGTAAAGTGCTTTCCTGTTCCCGTAGTTAGCTAGTTGCAGGGTTGGGAGGTTTTAGTCTAATAAATTGGTATGATATTTATGATAGTTATGGCTTGAAATTGTACAACATTAGTTTGGTTTGCTTTGTGGTCACGGAGTGTTGAATAACATCGTCTACAGACCTTATAGAGATCCTCCAATGTTGCACTAAAGTTTGTTTTGTTGCAAAAAGACCCACACAGACATGCGCATGCACGATTAAAACTAGTTTTATTCACTCGCACCACTACGGAAAGGGTGCTCGAGGCGTGGTGAGTTCGGCGATTTCAAATGAACGATTGTTACCACAGGTAATACAGTGTGGTCTGAAGTTTTTACAGTGCTTTCTTTTCAGCTCACATATCTGAAGTCACTTGAGTGTGTCCTCTTTGGTCAGGGATCCAACGTTATGACTAAAATTCACTGGTTGTCTGTGGAGCTGAAGCTTGATCTAGGCAAACATTCCATAAATGTATTCATGCATTGAAGTGTGTTTATTTACCTTTAGCCCTTGCTCTAAGCCAGGGTGCACTACTCCGGTCCTGGAGGGCTGGTCTGTGTGGTGGTTTTTGTTCCAACCAATTGCCTTAGTTCTAGTTTTCCGACAGCACTTTAAACAACGCTTTTTCACTCCTGTACTTGAGCGCAGTAAAATCTTTCGGATTCACTTGCAGTCTGCGGCTGTAGCTGGGGCTTATACCAATGACAAGATCAAGATATGGTTGAGATAATTAAATAATTAAGCAGAAATTAGCACAAAATCCTGATATGGATCGGCTGTAGACCGTGGCCCCTGCGTTAAATGTTAGTTTTCGTAGTGCTCCGCACAGACTCTAACTCTGTCTCCTCTCTCTTTATAGATTGCTGAACATAAAAACAAAGGTAAGCTGTTTTTTTTTTTTTCTCTACCCAACTCATTCGGTTGCATTTACCCTGCTGTTTAAATGTCCGTCTCCAGCCTTTCCAGAGGTGTAAAATCCAGGGGTCAGAAAGTAAAAGTCCTGCCATGTGTTTCTTCCACCCATGAACGCAGCCAGCTGATTTCACTAATTAGTTCTCCCTCCTGGTTGAAGAATTGTGCTAATTAGCAAATCCAGGTGATTGGAACCAAATACCTGGGATGACTTATATTTTCTGAAACTGGATTTTGCACCTCTGCCCCTGTCCCTGAGCCTTTCTGTGGCACAGGCTGTGCACATCACCGTCTTTCCTCTATTTAGTGTGCTTAATGTCACATTCACCTTCTTACCAGTTTGGACATCAGCCAAGCCGTTTCAGAAAATTCTGCGCTGAAAGCACAACTGAACTTTGGTAGAACTTTGGGTTGTGTAGTTACCTGGCCATGATATGAGTCCAAATTTGTGATGAAACATGTTCCTTAGTTGCTCTGTGCTCCCCTGGGGTGATAATCCAGAATAGGATATTTGTCGCTTTCCATTCACTTCTATAGGGCAGCTAAAATGGTCTCGAAATGACACTTCTAGCACGTATACGAACGCAAACTAAGTGGATTCTGTCAATACAAACAATAACCAGCACATGTTTTTTTTTGTGTGTAATTATAATAAATGAATGCTGTTTCTGGCAGCGTTTAAAAAAAAAAAAGAAAGAAAAAAAAGACAGAATTACCTACCGGATCTACGTTCCAAATAAAATACGAAAAAGCCAGGAAAGAGCCATTTAATTAAAAAAATAAATATGTACGAGGACTGGTTTGCATTGACAGAATCCACTTCATTCACGTTCATATACGTACTAGAAGTGTCATTTTGAGACCGTTTTAGCTGCCCTATAGAAGTGAATGGAGAACGACAAATAACCTACTGTGGATTATCACCCCAGGGGAGCACAGAGCAACTAACGAACATATTTCGCCACCATTTGGACTCATATCATGGCCAGGTAACTACACAATCCAAAGTTCTACCAAAGTTTAGTTGTGCTTTAAAGAAACGTTCCCTGTAATAGAAGCTTCCCTGGCGGTGAAGCCTTCTCTATCATGTCTTTTTGTTTTAATGCATCACAGTCTACTCAATCTGTTTTGCAGTGTTTTATTAAACCTCAATCTCCCTCCCTCTCTCTCCATCCCTCCCTCTCTCTCTCTCTCTCCCCCCCCCCCCCCCACCCCCCAACTGTCTCTCTCACACTCTCCCCTCACTCTCAACACCAGTGCCAGATTTGACCAAGCCAACGTCCGCCCAGTCTCCAGCCACCCCCAGCTGTGCGTCCCCCAGCGCTGGCCCCCCTGCCCCCCCCTCCCCCTCCCCTGCCACTGCGGCTGCCGGTACCCCCCTCCCAGGGCGGGAACAATGCCAAGCGCCCGGCGGTGCCCAACGGACAGCCCCCCTCCAGCGCCCCAGCTGCCCAGCGTTACATGCCCCGCGAAGTGCCCCCGCGATTCCGCTGCCAGCAGGACCACAAAGTGTTACTGAAGAGGGGCCAGCCGCCGCTGTCCTGCATGCTTCTGGGGGGGGGCAACGGTGGGGGAGCCGCCCCCCCTCTGTCGCAGGGAGACGCCTCCAATGCAATCGCAGCTGGAGCCTCAGGTGAGCGGAGAGGGTTCTCCTCTGGAGGTTATAGGAAATAGCAAATGTCAGCTGTTGGACATTTAGACATTTTGGTATTTTTTCCTTTAACGTGGTGAAAAAGTATTCTGCACATTTGCTGGATGCCCTGTAAACTCAGAAACATTGACACATGGAAAAAGTACAATGATTTGTAATGAGATTAGTGGGAAAATTGTTTACTTTTATTTTTGGGTTTCGCTTTTCTCCACTACTGAATCGTATATCAGCATTCATTGCTGGCTCTTCCCCCAACAAGCAGACAAGCACATTCTCTCCTCCGAAGCACACCATGTTGAGCGTCACTTGTCGCACTGCCCCGCTACCCAAAACATGCCCTCTGAGAAAAATTATTTTGCAGTTATCCTGAATTTTTGCAGGACTTTTGTGTGCAGGACTTTTAGGATGTGAAATCATATGTAAGGCTTCGGTCTTGGAGCACTCCAGGACAGCACTTATCAGTGTTTTTTTTTTTTTTTTTTTTTCCCCTTTTCAGATTCCTGTCCTGGGTCTCAGGGTTCAGCTGCTTCCTCAATTCCCCACTCCTCCTCCTCCTCCTCCTCATCCTCTTCATCATCTTCGTCATCAGTCGCTGCTTCTTCTTCTTCAAATTATGCAAATTCCATGTGGGGGGTGGGCTCTAGCAGCCAGCCCCCCTCTCAGGGCTGGGAGAAGGTGATAGTGGACGGTACCGACTTGGAGGAGTGGCCCAGCATCACCGTGGGGGCTGGGGGTGGAGACAAAGGAGGCGCCGGTGGATCGGAGACGGGCGAAGCCCACAACAGCAGTGCCTCATGGATCGACAGACACCTCCAGCAGAGGACGGCAGGGGCAGGGAATTCTGGGAATTCCGACAGCCCCTCCCCGCCTTCCTCCTCCTCCTCCTCCTCGCCAAATGAATGTAGGCTGTCCGGCAGCGTTGCGTGGGGTTCCTCCTCGCAGGCGGGCATTGGAGGGGGTGAGGTGGTAGCAGGTGCAGCGCCCTCAAAATCCAAAGCCTCCTCTTTGCCTGGGACTCCAGAAGATGCTGTTGGTGTCAGCGGTGGGATTCCTGGTGCCAACTTCAACCCCAATGCCAACCCCTCTGCTTGGCCAGCCTTGGTGCAGGATGGGATGGCGGAGACCGGGGCTGCCGAGGGCCTTCCTTCTTCCCTCCCACCTCCACCCTCCCTGTTGGCTAACCCCACCCTCGGCCACCCTCCACCTTCTGCAAACCCAGCCAGTCATCAGAACCAACTTAAGGAAGCAGAGGGCGGGGACAGGGAATGGGGGGTCACGGGGCCCGAGCCAGGAGCAGGACCAAAAAAATCCGGAGAGGACGAAGACTGCGAGACTGCGGGAGCAGGGGACCTCTCGCCGTCTCTGTCCTCCTCTTCACGGAGAGCCCAGCCTTTCTCCTCCAGAACGGGTGCCTCGAGGACTGATGCCTGGGAGGACGGAGCCGGAGGGGGTGAAGTCCAGAGAGAGGGGGGGAATTTGTGGGACAAAGGGAGTAAAGGGAGCGTGGGGGGGTCAGCGGGGGGTAAAGGTTGGGTGGCGGGAAGTGGGGGCAGCTGTAAGACCCCCAGGGTATCTCAGGGACAGTGGGGCGGGGAGGACCTGTTGGTTGGGGAGTGGGGCAATTCGGGAGGGGTGGCAGGCGCTGGGGGGCCTTGTGATCCGCCAGGAGCAAGCGGCAGCGGGGGGGGCAGCAGCAGCAGCTCCAGTGGGGGCAGTGCAGGCAACCCCCCCTCCTCTGCCTCCCCCTTGCCTGTGACCGCCACCAGAGCTTGGGACAATCAGAAGGGCGTCGGCGAGGGAGGCGCGGAGGAGGCCGGGGAGTGGGGAGGCCAGGGACACGGAGGGGCGGGCACTTCTTCCTCCAGCGGTGGGGGCCACTCCAGAGCCGGAAGCGGCCCCCACAATCAGCGGCACCGCCCCGTCGCCCCTCCCCCCAACGCTGAAGTGGCCTTACAGGACTTACTCAGCCGGACCGACCTGGACCCTCGGGTCCTGTCCAACACCGGCTGGGGCCAGACCCAGATCCGGCAGAACGTGGCCTGGGACCTGAAGGGGGGCGGCAGCCCCTCGGCCTTCCCAGCCTCGACCGCGAATACTACTAATCCCTCTCATTCTTACTCTGCTAATACCAGTTCAACGACTACTGATCCCTCTCTGACCCCTGCCCTCCCTCCCGTGCATGCGGGTGCCAGCCCCAACCCCAACCCCAACCCCAACCCTGCGCCCGGCACCGCACGCTCAGGAGAGGGCTGGGAAGGTGGGGGTAACGGTCCACTGTTAACGCAGGGCCCGCCGCCCTGCGCGTCGAACGTTCGGAATCCCGGCGGTACGCATGCTGCTCTGCCGGCCTCTGGAAGCTGTACGGGCGGCGGCCCGGGGAAGAGTGGCGGGGGCTGGGGCGGGATGGGCCCGGCGGAAGGACAGGGGAAAGGGTGGGGCAGCGAGGGTCAGGAGTGGAGGGAGCGCAGGGGGGGCGGTGGGGGGGAGTGGGGGGAATTCGGGCAGCAGGGTACCCCCTCTGGCGGAGGTAGCGGCGGGTGGCGGTTGGGGGGGTAGCCAGGAGCAAAAAGGGACGGCAGGGTGGAAGGAAATGGGAAGAGAAGGGGGGGGGCTGGGGGCAGGGTGGGGGCGGAGAATGGGGAGAACCACAGCCCAAACCAGCCAGTGGGGCGATGGGAAGGGTGGGGAGTGCTGGGGGGGGTTCGGAAACAGGATCATGGGGCAACTGGGATGAGGGCGGTCCAAACAGAGGTTGGGGAGGGGAAGGGGGAGGGGGAGGAGGAGCAGGAGGGGACATGGGTGGCAAGCCTCACCAGGGCTGGGGGGGGAAACCGCACCCATCGCAGATGCCAAACAGCCAGGCGGCGGCACTGAAGGGCCCGGTTCAGCAGCCGCCACAGCAATCGCAGCCTCTGGACCCAGGGGCCATGCAGGGTGGCTTTGGTAGACAGGGGGGGCCTCCCTCCCAGAAGCAGAGCCAAAGTTTGGGCTGGAGCTCGGGCCCCGTCCCCCAAATGCCTGGCAGCTCCAGGGAGGGGCCGGAGCCCAGCGGGTGGGAGGAGCCATCACCCCACTCCATCAGCCGCAAGATGGAGATCGACGACGGCACCTCCGCCTGGGGAGACCCCAACCGCTACAGCGGCAAGAGCGTCAACTTGTGGGACAAGAACAGTGGCACAGCGCTGCAGCCCCAGGGCCCCGCCCACCAGTCCCAGGGCCCCGCCCACCAGTCCCAGGGCCCCACCCACCAGTCCCAGGGCCCAGCCCACCAGTCCCAGGGCCCCACCCATCAGTCCCAGGGCCCAGCCCACCAGTCACAGGGCCCCGCCCATCAGTCCCAGGGCCCCGCCCACCAGCCCCAGGGCCCCACTCACCAGCCTCAGGGCCCTGCCCATCAGCAGCAGCAGCAGCAGCAGCAGCCGGCCAGCAGGGCCACACACCAGCCTGCTGCCCCTGGGAACCCTGCACAAGCTGGCAAGGGTAAAGAACTTTGAAAGCCTTTATTTCCTGCAGTGAAAATGTCTTGCCTTACAAAACATTCAAACCCACCTGTTTTATCCTAGCATTTAGGTGCCGTGGGATCTGAATAGCAAATTGGTTCCATTTAAAAAATAAGCATTGAAGTCGCTGAATTTTCCCTCCTTGTGTCAGTCCTTCTCACTTCTGCGTGTTCGGCATGTGGCGCCACAGACTAAACTTAAGCAGTTACAAACCTCACTGCCATTGTGGGAAGGTGCTCATTTCCATTTAAAAAATGCTTTCCTAAAGAAGGAATGGGGATAGGAGGTCCTACCTGTTCAGCTCAGTGCTCCCTCTAGTCTGTGCCACTGGTCAGACAGGAGTACGGGGGTGCAAACCCAGCACAAGGCTACGAAGAGTCAGACTGTTTGTGCAGAGTCCTAATCGGTCCTTATTATCAAGCTCCAAATTCTAGGTCAAAAACTAATTAGAATCGCTGCACAGTGATTAAATATGCATGCCTTGGTTGGGAGACATGTGCAGCTTAAAACATGCTGAGGTCTTTACAATGAAAAGGTCTCTGTGGGTTCCAGTTTTAATTTAATGTGCATTTTAATTTTAAGCCTTCTGGAAAGGTAATACTTTTTGAAGCTGGTCCCAGGGGATTTTGTGTTTAGCCAAAGTCTGTGCTCTCCAAGAGCATAACAGGTAAAAAGGCTGAATTATAGAACTGTGGATCCCAACCTGTTTCCTTAGTCTTTATCCAGGGAATCATGGACCTTCTAATAACAATTTAAATCTTTCTTTCTTGACTATTTGTTAGCTCCTGCATTGTGGGGAGGCAGTAGCACCCCCTCTGGCCAAGGTGTGGATAGCAGCACTGGATCCTGGGGGAAGGTGGACTCATCCACAGGCTGGGGTGACATGGAGGATTCTGGGAAGACCTCTGGCTGGGGAAACCCATCCCCCAATCCAGTCAAGTCTGGTGAGGAGCCCACTGTGCGTGCGTGCGTGCGTGCGTGCGTGCGTGCGTGCGTGCGTGCGTGCGTGCGTGCGTGCGTGCGTGCGTGCGCGGGTGTCAGCATGAGCGAGTGCACGCGATTGTATGTGTGTGTGTTTGTGCGCGTGTGTGTGTGGCATAGTGATTGTTTCTGTAACTCCGCCTGGCCCCTCCCCATTTCCCGCAGGTTCGAAGCCTATGCAAGAGGGCTGGGGTGAGGGTGGCGGCTCCGTCAGCGCCTCCCGCCATTCTAGCTGGGAGGAGGAGGAGGATGGAGGCGGCGTGTGGAACAGCGCGGGGTCCCAGGGCAGTGGCTCCTCCTACAACTCCGGCAGCTGGGGCCAGAGCGGAAAGAAGACCGGCAGCAAGGTGGGTGATGGAGGGGTCAGAGGGTGAGGGGGGCTTTCTGGGGTTTACCTATTTGTTCGTTTTTGCAGTGTAGTATAATGGTTAAGGAACTGGACTTGTAACTGAAAGGTTGCAGGTTCGATTCCCGGGTAGGACACTGCTGTTGTACCCTTGGGCAAGGTACTTAACCTGAATCGCTTCAGTATATATCCAGCTGTATGAATGGATAAATGTAATAAGAAGTTGTGTAAGTCGCTCTGGATAAGAGCGTCTGCTAAATGCCTGCAATGTAATATTCAGAGAAGCTTCTGATGACCTGCCATATTTAAAAATGGCTGGTATAGGGGCATTCTGGGGTTTGTGGTCTAAAGAAAGAAATGCTCAAGTAACTCCAAAGCAGCTTGTACAGCGACGTTTTGTTTCCAGAGGCTGTACATATGGACACATTAATTTTATAGCATTTATTCACAAGTATAAACATACCTACATTTATATCATGCCAGTACTTCTTTCCTTGAGCCCAGTGGTGCCATAGAGAATGTTTCCATCCCAAAAAATAAGTTTACACATAATTTTGTTTGAAACAGTAATCAAGTTATAGACACATGTACAACCTCTGGAGGCATAACGACACTGTCCAAGGTGCTGTGGAGGTAGTTGAAGTGTACTTTCATGCCTTATCCCATAAACCCCTCCCCTTGCTTTAGACTTCAGACAGATTAGGTTGCCTCTCTTGGAGACAGACTAATGATTTTGTCTGGTGTTTCAGGGTGCCCTGAAGGGTGGTGGGGGAGAATCCTGGATGAACCCCGTGACCAGACAGTTCTCCAACATGGGTCTCCTGGTAAGCCCCGCCCTTGTCACGTTTGGTCAGTGCGTACCTGCGCCCCTGCAAAGCGGCGACGGCGCTAACGGTGTCCGCTGCCGTCCCCAGGGAGAGGACCCCGGCGGGAGGCCCCTGGATTTGGCCCCGGGCCTGACCCAGGACAAGAAGCAGGAAGGGGAGAAGAGAGGGATGAGCCTGAGCGACTACAACGGAGAGATGCGCAAAGGAGGGAGGGGAGGAGGTGGAGGAGGAGGTGGAGGAGGAGGTGGAGGAGGAGGAGGAGGAGGAGGGCCGGTGTTCCGCCCGCCCAGTTCCAAAGAGGCGGGCCCTGGTGACCCTGGGTCTTATTACGATAAGGTACAGAGAATATGTTTAATATTCAATATGTTTATATATTCATAATAAGACCGTAGCACCGTCTCTGTCTGTAGATCTGCCTCTGTCCTTCTGTCCCATTGGCACATACTGATGGACACATACCTCTCTGGCTTCTTTGAGCTTTATTATTTCTTTGAGCCACATCTGATTTCTTCGGTTCGAGACGTGTGGTGAGAAGGCATTGTTGCTCGCGCCCTTTGTACTTGTTCTTCCTCTTTCATTCTCTCTCTTCCTCGTCTTCCTCCTCGCTCTTGTACCTGTGACTGAAACTCCTCTCCTTGCTTTGTCCATCAGACGGGTGGCCACGGTGTGTTTGGTGGCAGCGGTGGGATGGCTCAGTCTCGGGGTGGGCACCAGCCTGGTGTGCCCTCCATAAACCCCTCCCCAGGGATACGAGCACAAGTGCCTCATCAGTTCCTGTCACCTCAGGTACATTCCAGTGTTCCCCAGTTTTCCTGAACTAATATGCTGTGGCAACATCCGTCTGCGGTGATGATAAAGTTGGTGTTTGGAATTATTATCGTCCAGAATGACCTCATTGTATGAGAACTGTTCCAAAAAATATTTAGATTTTTACAGGAGGGTAATTGTCTGAATGATATACAAACCATGTTCTGAACCTGGGAGTATGATTGGCTGGCAGAAGTGATGCAGTCCATCCATCCATGTTTAAAAATAGAAAGCGCTTAAAACTGCAGGATTTCTTACAAATATTATTGGCTCAGGAGTTCAAGGTGACCAGTCTGTGCAGAAGAGATGTCTATTTATCTGAAATCATAGCTGGTATCATTATCAGTCTTAGGTAAGAAAACACTGTTTCACTGTAGCCAATCGGTGGTGTACTCACTATAGCCAGTGGTGAGTGCAAAACACTGTGAGTGTGCGTGCGTGCGTGCAGTAGGTATGCATATGTTTGCGTGCGTGCGTGCGTGCGCGCGTGTGTGCGTATGTGTGTGTAAATGCTCCTGTTTGTGTGTATGTGGCAGGCGCCGGGCTCTATGCTGAAGCAGATGCCCCCTCCCAGCAGTAATGTGGGCGGAGTTGGAGGGGTAGGGGGAGGAGTCTTCCCGCCCCAGCTCTCCCCCCAGCACATCGCCATGCTCAGCAACATCTATCCCCACGTACAGCAGTTCCACCTGGTAAACACACTGCACTGCCCCTGCAAACACACACACACACACATACACGTGCATGCACACATACATGCACGCACACACATATGCACGCACACACACACACACACACACACACTCTCATCTCCAAACACTACCGCTTTCCGCCTCAGGTATGTTTTGGGTTGTCATGGATTTGTTGCACTCTGGGGACTCGAGACTGACGCGCTTTTCCATTTGTGATGGAGATTAAATCTGTGTCACTCTCCCTCATGCGCCGATGAAAGCATAAGCAAAACCTCCCTGCTCTGTGCACTGGTAAATGTGTATTGAGTGAGCGATGCCTGAAAGCTGCCTCCTCCCTCCCTCCCTGTGCTCCCCCAGGCCTGCCAGCTCCTCCTCCAGCAGCAGCAGCAGCAGCACCTCCTGCAGAATCAGAGGAAGTTCCCTCAGAACCTGCGCCAGCCGCCCGACACGCAGCAGGTACCTCCGTTTAAACACTCATACAAACATTAAAGTGCGTGTGTCCATCATGGTAGCTCACTAGCCTCATATAGTTTACTCCCGAGCCTGATGTTGGACACAGTATGTAAATATCAGGGTGTTGGATACATACAGTATTTAAATATCAGGGTTTTGGTCTTTGGGTCATACGATAAAACCCTTTAAGAACCCGCTCACTGAGTGGTACAAATTGTATTAATGTTTCTTTAGCCAGTTAAAAGGTTCATTCCAGTACTGCTGGTCACCTGTGAACAGAGTGTCTCTCTCTTTCTTTGTCTTTCTCTTTTTTCCTTTCTTTCTCTCTGTCTCTCTCTTGCTCTCCCTCCCTCTCAGCTGGCCAGAGTCATGGCAATCCTTCAACAACAGCAGCAGCAGAGACAGCAGCAGGGCGTGGGCGGCGGCTCCAAACTGTCCCCGTCTCACCTGGGTGGAGGCGCTCCCAAACAGCCAATGCCAGAGCCCCTGCCCCACCCAGGCATGGGGGGCTCCCTGGCTGATCTGCACCCTAAAACCCAGGGAGGGTACTCTGGTGAGCCTCCCCCCCTCTCTGGTGTGCTAGATTATCAGCAGCCTGTTGTGGCCGTTCAAGACCTCACGTGACACCACATTGCAATGCAGTCATTTAGGAGACGCTGTTATCCAGAGTGACTGATTGGAGAGCTCCACAATGTTGTCTTCTGCTGCATCTCAGTTTCAGTCAAATGTAAAAAGCCCTTTCAGTTTTGAGATGTCCAATATACTCAGAGGATCAGACCATCAATGGCATGGACCTGTCTTAATTTTGTCTTAATGCTGATCAGTGGTGCGGAGCCGTTTATTGTGTCTTAACCCTTTTGCACGTAAATTTTAAAATATTTCCAACGGCTCCAAAGTGGTACAGAGCTGTTAATTTTGTCTTAATGATGATCAGTGGTACAAAACTGTTCATTGTTTCGTAATGCTGCTCAATGGTACAGAGCTGTTCATTATGTGTAAATGCTGCTCAGTGGTACGGAGCTGTTCACTGTGTCGTAATGCTGATCAGTGGTACAGAGCTGTTAATTTTGTCTTAATAATTATCAGTGGTACAGAGCCGTTCGTTGTGTTTTAAATGCTGATCAGTGGTATGAAGCTGTTCGTTGTGTGTAAATGCTGATCAGTGGTATGAAGCAGTTCATTGTGTATAAATGCTGATCAGTGGTACAAAGCTATTCATTGTGTGTAAATGCTGATCAGTGGTACGGAGCTGTTCATTGTGTGTAAATGCTGATCAGTGGTACGGAGCTGTTCATTGTGTGTAAATGCTGATCAGTGGTGTGAAGCTGTTCATTGTGTGTAAATGCTGATCAGTGGTACGAAGCTGTTCATTGTGTGTAAATGCTGATCAGTGGTACGGAGCTGTGTAAATGCTGATCAGTGGTACGGAGCTGTTCATTGTGTGTAAATGCTGATCAGTGCTGTGAAGCTGTTCATTGTGTGTAAATGCTGATCAGTGCTGTGAAGCTGTTCATTGTGTGTAAATGCTGATCTGTGGTACGGAGCTGTTCATTGTGTGTAAATGCTGATCAGTGGTGTGAAGCTGTTCATTGTGTGTAAATGCTGATCAGTGGTACGGAGCTGTTCATTGTGTGTAAATGCTGATCAGTGGTGTGAAGCTGTTCATTGTGTGTAAATGCTGATCAGTGGTACGGAGCTGTTCATTGTGTGTAAATGCTGATCAGTGGTGTGAAGCTGTTCATTGTGTGTAAATGCTGATCAGTGGTACGGAGCTGTTCATTGTGTGTAAATGCTGATCAGTGGTGTGAAGCTGTTCATTGTGTGTAAATGCTGATCAGTGGTGTGAAGCTGTTCATTGTGTGTAAATGATGATCAGTGGTACGGAGCTGTTCATTGTGTGTAAATGCTGATCAGTGGTGTGAAGCTGTTCATTGTGTGTAAATGCTGATCAGTGGTGTGAAGCTGTTCATTGTGTGTAAATGCTGATCAGTGGTACGGAGCTGTTCATTGTGTGTAAATGCTGATCAGTGGTGTGAAGCTGTTCATTGTGTGTAAATGCTGATCAGTGGTGTGAAGCTGTTCATTGTGTGTAAATGCTGATCAGTGGTGTGCTCTGTCCTGTTCTCCCAGGGTTTCCCTCGGGGGTGAACCTGTCGGGGCTGGAGCTGGGGGGCATGAAGGACAGTGGGGGGCAGCAGTCCCGCTTCAAGTGGATGATGGAGAGTCGCTCTCCAGCTCCGTCACCTCCTGACTCCGCCCTTCACAAGAACGGTGAGACACACCTGTGTAACGTAAATACTGTTTACTTAGAATGTTCATTTCGTATGTTGTCTTCGAATGCTCTCTTTGAATGTTCAAGTGTGTCTCATGTTAATTTTTTTTTACAGTCCTGTACGGCTTAACTACTGAAACTTTTGGGTGAAATGTATTAACTTATTAACCTGTTTATTGTTTTGCCACAGCTGAGCTAACGGACATGTCTAGAACAGTAGTACATGCCCCAGGTTACAGTCACCATCTCAGATGAAGGGGCTGGAGCTGTTTGTGATGGTGTCTGTGTGTTCTGCCTCTTTCACTGCCCAGGTCCCATCTCTGCCCCAGTGAAGTTGGGGGGTGGCTCCCCCTACTCCCAGTATGAGATGTTGGGGGGTGAAGGTTTGGGGATGCCCCCTCAGGGCCCCTCTGATAACTGGCACCGAACCCCTGGAAGCAAGATGGGCGCCAAGACGGGCACCTCTAGCTGGCCACCAGGTAACACTGTCGTCCCCCCCCGCTGCCCTTTCTGTTCACACTGATGTGAGAATCCCCCATTTAGGGGAAAAGCAGAGGTTTTCACACACGTTTTAAGGAGACGATATGGCATCCTTTTTCTGATGCAAACCTGTTTTCTGTTACTAAAAACATGAATGCTACTGAAATGGTTGGGCATAATTGAATGATTCCGTGTGTGTTTGTGGATGTGTGTGTATGTATTGTTTATTTTTTCTTTGTGTGTGTGTGTGTGTACTGTTTAATTTGTCTTTGTGGGTTGTGGTGATGGCAGAGTTCCAGCCTGGAGTACCGTGGAAGGGAATTCAGAGCGCAGACCCTGAATCTGACCCCTATGTGACCCCAGGCAGTGCTCTGGGCTCATCTGGGGCTTCCAGCCTCAACGACACTGAACATCAGTTACTGCGAGACAACACAGGTACTTACACAAAATGGCTGCACTGTGTGTCTTTTCCTCTCCCGTAGCAGTTTGGCTAGCCGGTACTCTGGAGCAGCGTTATGGAGTGTTATGTGGACCAGCACGCATACGCAAACACCTACGCAAACACGTGCGTATGTGCACATGCAAAGACGCTCGAACATCCGTACACACGCATGTCTGCACACGTGAAAGCACAGTGTCTGTGGCGCTCATACTCTGCAGCTCTCTCTCTCTCTGTTCCAGAGTCTAACCCCTCCCTCAACACCTTGCTGCCTTCACCAGGAGCTTGGCCCTACAGTGCCTCAGACAGCCCCCTCAGCAACGCACACAACTCGGGTAAGATCTCCACGGTAACGACACACTCGGTAACGCACACAACTCGGGTAAGACCTCCACGGTAACCATCCACTCAGCAATGCACACAACTCGGGTAAGATCTCCTTGACAACCATACACTCACTCAGGACCTGGGCTGCCAGTTAGACCACAAAACTACATTTGAATATTTTATTCCAAAAAATAACAGCTATTTGATTATATTTTACTATTTATTGCAAAACTTGCATAATTATTGCATTGCCATAAAACGTATTGGATACTTTTAGGCACTTCCTGTTATGTGTGTTATGTCTACAAGGGGTGCAAGAAAGGTGCAAAGGAAGGTAACATTCCACTGCTTTGCACCAGTGGAAATAAGGGTCATTCAGATAACACTTTGGAACACATTAGATTTTCTGGACACATACTATGAAAATAAAAGTTGCATATTGGAACATTAATTTTGACAATTTGAAAAAACTTGGAGTTTTCCGATTTATTTTTTATTTTGTTTCAAATATAAGTGAACACTGTTTCGCTCTCTCTTTCTCTTTCTTTCTTTCTTTCTTTCTTTCATTCTTTCTTTAGCAAAGTATACTGATTATAAGCCCAGCTGGCCTCCGGACCCTATAGGACACAACAAGCTGTGGAAGTCCAATCGCAACAGTTCCCATTTGCCACGCCCACCTCCTGGATTAACCAATCAGAAACAATCCTCTCCATCCCCATGGGCGGGTGGAGGCCCCCGATTGCCCAGAAGTTGGGGTGGGTCTGGAGCAAGCCAGGAAACAAGATACGGGTCAGGTAATAATTGGTTAAGAAGGAAGTCTATCTTTGGGACTCCAAAGGAGGATCCACTAGCACCATGTAAGTGGTGTATTATGTGTTGTTATGGTTCAAGTTCGGCACAAGTCAGCTTACATTTAGTGCTTTATTGATGTTTCATTTACACTCGCTGTTCTGGGAGTGCTGTTCGCCAGGTGCGTTGCTGTTGCTCACAGGTGGGCGTACTTATGACCTCTTTCATCCTGAGTCGCTCTAGATATATGAAAAGCTAAATGAAAGCAATTTAAATGTAGGAGAAAAACCCTGCTCATATGAAACTCACATCATGTATATACTTAATGTACATAATGTATGTACTTACTGGACTGTACACACACTGTTTGGAAAAGGTAATTTTAGAAGACTGTATTAATAATGAAACAATTTTACATCACCTTTGTACTTCTGTGAATGTGTCCCCAAAACATATTTTGAAGGCTCATTGCATTGTGGGACCATTATGAAATTTCTGGGAGCAATTCTAAAGCCCTCAAAATTGAACAGAATAGAACAGCTTTTTGAGGGGATTTTGTGTAGGTTTTGATTTTTGGGGCTGGTAGTCTTTTTGATGGGGTTTTATATAGGTTGTGATTTTTGGGGCTGGTGGGTCTTTTTGAGGGGGTTTTATGTAGGTTGTGATTTTTGGGGCTGGTGGGTCTTTTTGAGGGGGTTTTGTGTAGGTTGTGATTTTTGGGGCTGGTGGGTCTTTTTGAGGGGGTTTTGTGTAGGTTGTGATTTTTGGGGCTGGTAGTCTTTTTGAGGGGGTTTTATGTAGGTTGTGATTTTTGGGGCTGGTAGTCTTTTTGAGGGGGTTTTATGTAGGTTGTGATTTTTGGGGCTGGTAGTCTTTTTGAGGGGGTTTTGTGTAGGTTGTGATTTTTGGGGCTGGTAGTCTTTTTGAGGGGGTTTTGTGTAGGTTGTGATTTTTGGGGCTGGTGGGTCTTTTTGAGGGGGTTTTGTGTAGGTTGTGATTTTTGGGGCTGGTGGGTCTTTTTGAGGGGGTTTTGTGTAGGTTGTGATTTTTGGGGTGCCCTCTGCAGGTTCTGCGTGGAGCGATGCTGTGTCCCTGAGGGGGAGTTGCTGGCTGGTTTTGAGTAACCTCACCCCACAGGTACGGGGGCAAGGGAGGGGGGGGGGGGGGGGTTCCTGTACTTTTAGTAGGAGGTGGAATCGCATCGTACTGCACATTACTGGCCTCAGACCTCCCTACAGTTTCTAACCCAAAACCCCAAAAAGGGCCACAACCATCTTCCACAATCTAACGCTCTTCCCCTGAAATGCAGGTGAAACCAAAGCTGCGGTTTTCTGTAAGGGCTCACTAGTGAGCTAGTCGCACGTTCCTATAAACCCTCATTACCAAGCACACAGCAGTAAGCCTGGTGTAAGGGCTACCTGTGTGTTAGCATATAGCTTTAACTTTCTGCTTTAACATTCAGGTTCCAACCTCAAGAACTTTCTGTCCAATGCGAGGAGTTTCCTGTGCTCCCAAAGCACACTTCACCTGCTTATACTCACTCACTCTCCAAGAGAGGTTATGGAAACATCTGCTTCAAACATCACAGCTGATAAAACTGGACACTTGATATCACTCAAGCTGCACACAAACACACACACACACACACACACACACACACACTAGCCATCCATGTTTTGGTTGATGATCTGTCCTTCAGCACATGATCACAGGTAAATTTGGCTTGACGCCTTGTTAAAAATCACCTCTCACTCATGACTGTTTCCAATATTAATGGGAAGAATGCTCTGAAAAAAACAGTTCTAATGTTGGAATGTTTATTTTGTTTCTCGTGTTCTCTCAAGAAGAGAGCACTACAGCTGAGGGTTAATGGATCATTTTGTTAAGTGCATCTCATCCTCCCCTCCGCAGATTGACGGCTCCACCCTTCGTACCATTTGTATGCAGCACGGCCCCTTGTTGACCTTTCACCTCGGCCAAGGCAGTGCTCTGATTCGCTACAGCACCCAGCAGGAAGCGGCCAAAGCGCAGAGTGCCCTGCACATGTAAGTGATCTGCTGCCAGACTTGAGGTCCTCTTTACAGACTCCCAATCGGCCAAATGCAGTCAAAGCCCCCGGCCAATAAGAGCTCACGTGGGGGCAATGTAGTTTCATGTAGTTCATATCAGAGTTACTGATCCCATGGTCTGACATTAAGTCTCTTGTGCGTTTCAGGTGCGTTCTGGGCAACACCACGATTCTGGCAGAGTTTGTGAGCGAGGAAGAGGTCAGTCGCTATTTTGCACATTCCCAGGCAGGAGGCGGGAACAGCAGTGGCGGAGGTGGGACTGTGGGGCCCGGGGCCGGCCAGGGGCCGACGGGGACCGCGGGGGCCGGCGGTGTAGGGGGCACTCCGGGGAGTGAGCGGGAGCGTGCTGCTGTAGGGAACGCGGCGCCGGGGGGAAATACCGCCGGAGCCGCAGGCGTAGGAAGCGTGGGGTCCTCCAGCTCCGGCTGGAAAAGTTTGGACGGTACAGGCAACTCTCCGGACACCTCTTCTGCCCAAGGACCCGGGCTGAGCGTCTTCGCTCAATGGAGCAGCAACGGGGCCGGGGGAGGAGTCGGCAGTGGGGCGGCGGGCGTGGATCCCGCAAGGGCGGGGCTCTGGGGGGGCATGACCCCTGGTTACCCTAGTAGCAGCCTGTGGGGGGCGCCACAGATGGAGGACAGACACCAAATGGGCAGCCCAGCTGCACTGTTGCCAGGCGACCTGCTGGGAGGGGGGGCTGACTCAATCTGACTGACACACACGCGCTTGCATACATTCACCCTCGGACACACACTAGTATACAAGAAAGAAGGCACACAAACATTCATACACACGCACGTACAGGGCAACAGGGAAAACTTACACTTTCATACCCATAATCTCACAAAAGATGGAGACCTGGACAAAGACAGACAAGGCCTTTCCCATAAAATGAAGACGTGAACGAAAAGACTTGAATCGAAGGAATCTTAGTAATTGTGAAACACAAAGATTTAACCATATGAACCTTATCCTTGGGCTGGAGGCATGCACATGCACATACACACACACGCACTTTGCACGCACACACACACACACACACACACACACACACACACACACACACACATAACACAACACACAGTATCAGATGGACACTGTAATATTACATCATTGATCTGACACAGAACATAGGATGATTATCCTAGCAACTATCATTAATAGACTCGCATACATACTTCTAATATTTGATTTGACAAATTGTCATAGTATTTTTGGTTTTTATGTTGTCATTTTTGGGACAGTGGAATGCAGATCCTTCATTCTTCCCCTCAAATGCTGACCTCCTCATTTTTCTTTTTTTTTGTCTTGTTTTTCAATCAAGTTCACTGTCGTTATTATGACTATAATTATTTTATTTTGACTTTGTTTAGCGGTATGAGGCATCGTAGTGTTAAAGCGTGTCAGCAAATTTGTGTGAATGAGAAACGTGTGAACGTGTTGTAGTGAGACTGTGTGCTTGTGTGATTTTTCTTTCCGTCTCAGTTAGGGAAGTGAGTGAGTGAGTGAGTATTGGGCAGGTGTTCACATGTTTTGAGTGTGCTACGTGTATGCAGTATGTGCGGTCTGCTCATTCAGGAACATTGGCACTAATCTTTTTGTCATTGTTATAAGTCATGTTTTTAGTAGCCTTTTTTTATCGTCCGAATGCAATAAGAAACAGAAGACTTTAAAGGACAAGCAGCTGAAGGCACACGTTGGAAGAGATGCCAAATCTTATCAAACCTAGTTGGAACGTTAGGTGTGTTTACAGACGCCTAAAGGAGAAAAGTTACAATGTTTTATTTTTGTTGTTTAACGTTTTTAAATTAAGACGGGCTTTAACACTCCTGTTCGGATATTTGTTTCCTGGTTTTAGAAAAGAAAAGAAAAAATGAGAGAAGAAAGAGACAATAAAGTTGAAAGTATTGGTTTCTCTGTCCTGTGATTATGTCACATTATATGTGCTGCTTCAGACCACGACACGATCTGTATTTGCAGTTGTGTGAGTTTGCTAGTTGTAGTCTGGAGGCCTCTGGGGTTTTATACACTCTGGCCTGTTCCAGGTGCTGTCTGTTCACACGCTCACACAGACACCTGTTGTCCATCTTGGACACAGTGCTTCTGCTATATCCCCGAGTGTTTTTTTTTGTTTAAAACCACTGTCACTTTACCAGCTCTCACTGCTTCCTGTAGGTGTTGCACGATGCCTACAATATGCTACAAGTTGCAGCTGTTTTTTCTTTATTGTTACTTGATTATTTGTGTTTAAAATTGAATAAAAAAAATTTAAAAAAGCACAAAATAAGGGCTTTAAAACCTGCCTGCAAGGACGCACACCTTCACAATACACACATCCCATTAGAAAAATACAGTTGGATTCTTTGTCTGTCTTTGTAGGCTTGATGTCTGTCGTCGCTCACAAGCACTGACGTGAGGGTTTAATTTTCAAAGCAGGGGTTCCGTGTGTGATGTCCCCTACTCTCTCCCCCCCCCCCCCCCCCAGGCCTTAAGACGAGGCCATTGGCAGTCCTCAGCTATCCTTGCCCTTCTCATTCTTTCAGGCCTCAAACCTGTGCGGGAAGGTTAAGTTGGAACGTGTTTGAAACGTGTACATTGTGGCCTTCTGACATTACTGGGGCGTGACTCTACCACGAGTGGCAGGCCCAGCATCCTCCTGGAGGGCTCGGCGCGGAGCGCAAGGCTCTCGCTCTCTTCTGTGATGTCAGACCTGGGCAGCTACCGGCTCCCTCTGACTTTGGACCTATGATGCGTATTTGGGGCCCGTTGGCCCCCGGCAACTAATTCAGGATCAGTTTACCGAGCCCCAGTCCAAAGCCCTACAATTCTCGGGGCAGAGTATCTATAAAGCACTATGATCTTGCCTGAAGAAGCCCTCCCTTTGATATAGTCTTTATGACTGAACAGAGCCTGCAGAGCACTGCAGTAGAGAGGGAGGGGCTGGAACTCAGAGAGGTATTGAATTTGGGCCAGAGTAAAATGCAGCTGATTCTCACGCAGGAGGTGAATGTTGCTCGTTTCTGGTCGTCTACAATAAAAACCAGAAGCGCAGGGCAGCACTGGGGTGTTCACATGGACAATGTTCAATTTCTATAATTTATTTCATTTCCTTTGCAAGTTTGCTTGTCACAGGGGTTTGTTTACTGTTGCTTATATATACAATGACCTGGTCACAACTGGAATCTCTCAGCGTGTTTTTTTTTTTTTTTACTGGGAGACATTTTTTGACAATTAAGTGTGTGTATATATATGTAAAATGTAATGTAAACAATATGAACATTTGGGGGGGATGCGGTTCAGAGTCAACCTTAATCTCCTCTTTACAAATTCCAAATAAACAGCTTGTTTCCACTTATGGGTCATGCTTATTTAATAGTGTTCTGTTGCATACCTTATTTCTGTATTTCCTGCTTTCTGAAGTCTGTCGAATAAGCTTCTATAGGCGAAATGCCTTGGCTTCTGTCACTTATTTTCAGTTGTAGTCTGCATCAAACGTTCCTTGCTGTAATAATGTGCGAGGACTTCAGTCCCGCAGAGCAGTGCCAGGCTGCTCGTTTCTGTGTACTGTTTCTTTAACTCAATCCGGGTATTTTATTGTTCCGCGAATGACATCATCGATGTTGTCAATGGTCCGTTTCGGGAGCGACCGGGGGGGGGGGGAAGCCAGGCTGTTTCAGACTGACTGCCATTCGAGTAGAAGCGTCTCAGGGAGTAGAGTATCAACAGCGAGGACAACCAACGGAAGAGGAACATTTGGGGTATGAGAGTCGCCAGAATCTGGTCCCATCCTGCGCTGCCCACGGCCCAGTCTGACTGACAACCACCGGATCAGTATCGACTCCGAACCACCTCTCGGAAAAACACAATATCGGGTGAGCAGCAAACCCGGTGAAGGTTGAAACCAGGGGGGAAATTGTCTGGGTATGTTTCGGCCGAACTCCGAGCGCTGGAGAGGGGGAGGGGGCGACTGTAGAAAAGATTGCTGGCTATCGACTTGGGTATTACAAATAAGCTCAATGCTACGGTGCGGCCACAAGAATAAGGAAAAACACTTACAAGATGACTGGCTGTCCACTTTTCGCAAAGAAATGCTTTAAAAATGTTTTTTTTTGGGGTTCGTAGGGATGTGCAGAGACCTAGTAGCTCTGCTATGCTACGGTCAGTGAGAGAGCTGCTATAGCTACCGACTGTTATTCGCAGTGTTACAATCTGCCCACAGTCTTTTGTCGTCCGTTTTTGTTACTAGTTGGTTACAGTACTTGCAATGCGAGTCTATTGTGAAATGTGCTACATTGTTGTTAAACTGTTGTCACCGATAATGTTCGGTCAGCTATAATAATGGTGACGTATGAGCACAACTGGGTAAACTGGCTAGCAGTTGGAACACCTTTCACATGTACAACTGCGTGCATTCGGTAGGTTTATGCCTTATTTTGGCCAGAGGCTAACGTTATGTTTCTTCGCAAACTTAGCTGGAAAGTTAAATGTAAGGCCAGTAAAAGATCGATGTTGGCTGTATCTGACATTTCCCAGCTGTAATGCAAAGGACATATCCGTTGCAATTAGGCTACATGCAACTAACAAGTCATTCGCCTATTATATTATTTTTTCAAGTTGGTAAAAAGACAAGCTTAATGTGAAAGCTATGCTGATTTGCCATCTTAGCTAGCTAAGTGTTTAAATATTGCATTGATGGTATGGCTGTAGCAGGATAATAGAGCTGCTAGCCAGCTAGCTTGTGATACGAGTCATAAATTACAACGCATGATTCTTGCGGAACTGTACGCAGCTATCAATTGATGTATTCACTACTGATCCTATAGGATACTATCGAGATAAGCATTTAAAGGGGGACAAAGGTGAAGTAGAACTAGCTGTTGGCTATGTTATTAAGTAGATAACGTTACATTTGTGTAGCTAGCTAACATTAGCAAGGTAGCCCATAACTGAAATAAATGAAAACACTGGATGAAAAGCTACGCGTCCTCAAATGCACATAACGGCGTTGAAGTAAACGGTAGGCTAAACAGGAGAACCCATCAGGAGAACCCTGTGTTTGTTGCTCGTAACGTGTCACCAAACATCTCTTGACAGTTTCCAGCTAACATTGGCTAATCTTCAATAACAAAACACGTTGTTCCCCGCTTCTGACACCGTCTGTTCTGCTCATTCTGTAAGCTACCCAATGTCGGTTAGCCACTAGCGCTTGTCACGAACGGATACAAGCTAAGCTAAGGGTCTGCTAATCAAACGACAGCGATGATTTGTTAAAAGTAATAAGAACATTTGTATTGGCTGGATTTACATGGCTGTGATCATTACCCATAACTAATTCCTCTTGAAGTGATATAATTGAGGAGAGCATTATGCTACTTAGGACGTGAGCTAACCGTAGACTGTAGAAAAATAGGAGCTAACAGACGGAGCGTCCTTTGTTTTTCAGATGTGGCTCCGTCAGTCATGTAGTAGGCCGCTTTGATGTTCTGTGAAAGTGTAGCTAGCTTACAAGAGGACAATAGCGATTTAGCGCAAAAACAAGAAACGGCAGAGGAGACAGCACATTAGCTACCTAATACCGAATATTTTATTGTGGGTTCTGCTGGATTTACGACCAGAAAGATCGCTGTCGACCGAGCGGAAGCTCAGTCTGATTTTTTTTTTGCACAAGACACAACTAGATGGAATGAGGTAATGCTCGCAGAAAACAGCCCTTTAGTGAAGTTAGGCTATAACACACTGCATGCATCCCCTCTTTGCCAAAGTGTGTAGACATATTGTGGTTTGTGGTTGTAACTGCTGTAGGACTTACTTATCAGGCACAGTTTGTGTTTGCAGGCGTGTTTATGCAATCACTATGATACATAACATGCCGATTTGTTGTGCGCATGTGTGTTCAGTCAGATATAGGTTTGGTATTGTTCATGACTACAGAATGTGTTGGGTGTCTTCCCTGTATTCGCCGGTCTATTGAAATCGTTAACTTCCAGTTGCTTCACTTTTAAATAAGATGCTCTCCCAATTGTGAAATTCTATCTTTTCCCTTGATGGCATGTAGGAATATTATCAGTAGTTGTGGAAACTACTGAATAAATTATGATTATCCTTATTTCATGGGCACTCTAGCTCAGAAAAACCCGTTTCCAGCCTTACATCTGCCAGTTCTTTCTATCTGGGTCCCAGCTTGCTCTGGACTGCTCTCCATCCAGCTGGCTAAGCGGTCTGCTACACCGCCCTCATGAAATTAGGATATTGCTTAAATTCAGTTAAATTGCTCAGCGTTTGTCGCTCAATGGCTACAAGCCCAACAAAAATGTCCACAGTCGATTTTATGCGTCCTAAATGCTATAAACCGTTTACTCAGTGTTTCCGAATGGAAGGACCTTATACTGTCATCTTTGTCAAATATGTGATGTAGATTAAAAAAAGGTACTTCCATCTCCAAGGTGAGAAGCAGATTTATTAGACAGAGCTATTTATACAGGTGACCGCCTCTGCTTGCATTAACAGAGCTTTCAGCCCTTTCTCTGCACACCTGCTTGCAGTGTTGATTTTTAGCCAACTTTATACCTGCCTGCATATTCATCATTCACAATGAGTCAAATCAAGTCCCCCACAGTCTGCTAATCACGCAATACAGATACACATCTACACCTCGGCATTTAATGCATCGTAATTAGCACTGAGAAATCGGTCAGACTGAACTGACTTGTTTGGTAGTGTTGAAAGTGCCGAACAATTTCCATGGTGACGTGTAACATGAAGTTCGCATTCAATTGATTATGTTCCCCTGTCCTTTGGTTGATTATGTTATTGTATTAAAAAGATAAATGAAAATGTCAGTCAGCTGATTAAAGAAAGCTCCTCCTCAGTCCTTATTGTGGGTCGTTACCTTTTCTGCAGGCGCACAGGAGACCATGGAGCTGAGAGTGGGGAATAAGTACAGGCTGGGAAGGAAGATTGGGAGTGGCTCATTTGGGGACATTTACCTGGGTAAGTCTTAGTTTTTCTTAATCTCCGTTTTGGGTTTTTGTTTGGTGCTGTAGTCACGGCGTGGCTGCTGGTGTGTTGTCACGGCGTGGCTGGTGTGTTGTCACGGCGTGGCTGGTGTGTCGTCACGGCGTGGCGGCTGGTGTGTCGTCACGGCGTGGCGGCTGGTGTGTCGTCACGGCGTGGCGGCTGGTGTGTCGTCACGGCGTGGCGGCTGGTGTGTCGTCACGGCGTGGCGGCAGGTGTGTCGTCACGGCGTGGCGGCTGGTGTGTCGTCACGGCGTGGCGGCTGGTGTGTCGTCACGGCGTGGCGGCTGGTGTGTCGTCACGGCGTGGCATCTGGTGTGTCGTCACGGCGTGTCGGCTGGTTTGTCGTCACGGCGTGGCGGCTGGTGTGTCGTCCCGGCGTGGCGGCTGGTTTGTCGTCACAGCGTGGCGGCTGGTGTGTCGTCACGGCGTGGCGGCTGGTTTGTAGTCACGGCGTGGCGGCTGGTTTGTAGTCACGGCGTGGCGGCTGGTGTGTCGTCACGGCGTGGCTGATCTGTTTCTCCTTCCTTCCCAGGTGCCAACATTGCGACTGGAGAGGAAGTGGCCATCAAGTTGGAATGTGTGAAGACCAAACACCCACAGCTGCACATCGAGAGCAAGTTCTACAAGATGATGCAGGGAGGAGGTATGGATGGATGGACGGAGGGAGAGAGGGAGAGAGGGAGAGAGGGAGAGAGGGAGAGAGGGAGAGAGGGAGAGAGGGAGAGAGGGAGGGAGGGAGGGAGGGATGGAGGGGGGTGCCACTTGGTTTACTGGTTCATATTTATGTCAGTGAAGAGAAAGAACAGTGTATATAATCATGGGAAATATGATACAGTGGGCATATGATACAGAAACCTGTGCAGACAGTGAACTCCACAATCCCTAAACATGCATCTGGTGAAGAGGGTGGAGCTGAATTATAATCTTCTGAACCTTGTCAGTAAACAGATTTAGACCAATTAGGCTACAATGGGCGTGTGTGTGATTGTCTGTAGGTAATTGTCAAGTGTCTCATTTGTATACTTTATATTGAATCAGATCTGCTTTGGTCATAAGTTGAAAGATGTTCTGCCAGAGCACATTATCGGTTGCGTTAAAACAAGCAGCCTCTTTTTAAATGGAGATTGAGGCCGTCCTCCCATTCAGAGAGAAGGTTTGAGCATAATTGGAATAATCTTTGTGCACCAAAAATAGGTCTTTGATTTTGTCAAGGGTGATTCTCGAACCAATTTTATGGACTTGCATGATTGAATAGATTGCTGTCAGTTTCTCAACTCATAAGCGTAATTTTCAATGAAGTGGAAAGCGTATTTTAGTTGCTAGTTTCAAAACCCTTATTGTTGCTTTGGTACTTTGGATTTAAAAGGGGGTTACACTGCAGTGAAATATATTTTTTTTCTGACTTGCCCTTTATGAGATGGACAGCATCATTTTAACAGAGTGACTGATGTAGAAATGTGCATGAGAGTCCTTCCTGTGCTCTGCATCCTATTGGACCACGTGTGCCCCTGTTCCCTGCAGTGGGAATTCCCTCCATAAAGTGGTGCGGGGCGGAGGGCGACTACAACGTGATGGTGATGGAACTGCTGGGTCCCAGCCTGGAGGACCTCTTCAACTTCTGCTCCCGCAAATTCAGCCTGAAGACTGTGCTTCTGCTGGCGGACCAGATGGTATGTAACTTCTTCACATTAAAAAAATAAATAAATAAATAAAATAAAACGTATAAGCTCCTTCATTCTCTCTCCCCGCCCCCCTCCCTTGCCACAAGGGAGCTGGATTGGTCCTGTCCAGCCATTTTGGCATTGCAGTCTTGTTGAACAGCATTTATAACCGGGTGATGTTGCCTTTTATTAGCCCTTCATACGTCATGACTTAAATTGCTTCAAATGATAGAATGAAGGTTTCAAGCCCCAAGTAGCTAATGCTGTACTATTCACAGAGTAAATGTGTGTTGGATGAAATTACTGTACTCAATTTGGAGTTTGGGGAAGGGGGGGTGGTCTCAAGAGTTCGTGAAGGTTTTGTAATATTTGATTGGGCAACGACATGCAGCGTTAAACAACCTTTGCACTTTTCAGTGACTAGACGAAAATCTTCACTGTCTCCGCCCTCCCCTTTACCTCTAAACATTGTCCCCCAGATCAGCCGTATAGAGTACATCCACTCCAAGAACTTCATCCACCGAGACGTGAAACCCGACAACTTCCTCATGGGCCTGGGTAAGAAAGGAAACCTGGTCTACATCATCGACTTTGGGCTGGCCAAGAAGTACCGCGACGCCCGCACCCACCAGCACATCCCCTACCGGGAGAACAAGAACCTGACGGGCACTGCCCGCTACGCCTCCATCAACACCCACCTGGGCATAGGTAAGAACCTGACAGGCATCCAAAAAAATATGCCACAGTGTGACCCAAAGGCGATCCTCTCCCTCAAAATATTCACATTTAACCTATTTTTACTGCTAGTTCCCACGGTTTGTTACTTGTTCATGTTGATATTAAGACTTTACTTGCTAGCATTTTCATTAACATGAAACCTGAAAACCATTTTTGCTCTGTTTTTGGGTCTTTGACACTCTTCTGCTGTGACCTGAAGCCCAGGAAAAAAGGGTGTGTATCTGTCTCTTAGTGACCCCGACGCCTCCCTCTTCCCCTCCCCCCCTGCAGAACAGTCGCGGCGTGACGACCTGGAGTCTCTGGGCTATGTGCTCATGTACTTCAACCTGGGCTCCCTGCCCTGGCAGGGCCTCAAGGCTGCCACCAAGAGGCAGAAGTACGAGAGGATCAGCGAGAAGAAGATGTCCACTCCCATCGAGGTGCTCTGCAAGGGCTACCCCTGTGAGTCTGCTTATCCGCTCCCACACAGCTGGTCACTCCCCAGCCCCCCCCCCCCCCCCCACATCTTACTAATCACAATGAAAGGGGCTGATCAATTAAGGATGGTTTACTTGCTTATATAAGGGGTGCAAAGAAAGAGTCGAATGAGTACTGTAGAAACTTCTGGAGATTCTCATGTTAAGCGCTCACTCTCTTGTGTCTTTTTCCACAGCGGAGTTTTCCACCTACCTGAATTTCTGTCGCTCCCTGCGCTTCGACGACAAGCCAGACTACTCGTACCTGCGCCAGCTCTTCAGGAATCTTTTCCACAGACAGGGCTTCTCCTACGACTATGTCTTTGACTGGAACATGCTTAAATTTGTGAGTCCAATCATGTGTTTTCAGTGTATGGACTGAATGGTGTGCTCCTTGTTTACTGCATAGTATCATTAGGTCACTCTCTGGAGTCTGGCTTCAGTAAATATCCAGCTGTATGGATGGATTGTATGTAAAAGAATGTGAGCTGTGTAAGTTGCTGTGGATAAGAGCGTCTGCTAACTGCCATAATGGTAAATGTAGAACATGAACAGTATCGTTCTGTCAACCTTGTTTTTGGAGCTCCACGAATAGCTCAAATGGGTAAATCTGTTGTGTTTTGTGAAACACCCATGACTCTTGGAAAGTCTTCCTGTGTGTGCTCTCCTGCAGTTCCCCTTACTGTCAAGTTAATATCTGCTTCCATTCAGTCCGGCCTCGTATATTAAGCCTGAATTCCGCGCGGACGTTTGTCCCTCCGTTTCAGGGTGCGAGCCGGACGGCGGAGGACGGGGAAAGGGAGCGCAGGGGCGGGGAGGAGAGGGACGAGAGGATTGTGGGAGGTCCCCGGGGATTGGCAGCTCGGGCGCTGCCCCCGGGGCCCAACCCCCCCGCCGCCAATAGGGTCCGGAACGGCCCGGAAGCGGCCATCTCCAACCCCGCTTCCCGGGTACCGCAGCCCGGTGAGTTTAAGCCCTCACACCGCGCGTCCCTCAGCCGTGCCGTTGTTTGTCCTGTTTGTGGAAACTGCAGCTTGGTGGAGCCGTGACTTGGACAGCTCAATGGGCATGGTGGCTTCTGGAAATTCAGGCTCGTCTATGGAGTGAATTTAGTGCCAATCTTATTCACACTTGTTTTACGCATTGCAAAACTACAAATCCTGTTTTACAGATCTTAAACTACAAATCCCAAAGTACAAATCTCAAGCTGTGGATACACAAACATTTGAATCATTTTGGCACTATTTTTCCGTGTACGAAATGGAAAAATGTATATGTATATGCACCGATCAAAATTACAATCCAATCAGGGGAAGAGTAGCTCACAGGCAACTGGATGAAGAATCGCAGACGCTCAAGATATCTAAAGAAATGTATTCATGCCGAAAATAGATGATCGAACCTTAAACGTCTTTCATTAGTCACTTGCAATAAAGATAGCCTAACGTTTTAATGGGTAATTGTTGGTTAAGAAATTACTTTATGCAATTATCCAGAAGTGCCAGAACTCCCCCAGCCACATGGGGTGACTGCTGCCGTGTTGCTGATGTGCCCTCTCCCCCGCCTCCAGGCAACGCGTCCCCCCGCGCCGTCTCCCGCGCAGAGAGGGAGAGGAAGGTGAGCATGCGGCTGCACCGCGGGGCCCCCGCTAACGTGTCCTCCTCCGACCTCACCGCCCGCCATGACCAATCCCGCATCTCCACCTCACAGGTACGCCGCCACCTCACCTGCGTGCTGTTCCTGCTTCACCCTGCCGCACCCTGACGCACCTCAACAAGTCTGAACAAAGTGTGTGTGTGTGTGTGTGTGTGTGTGTGTGTGTGTGTGTGTGTGTGTGTGTGTGTGTGTGTGTGTGTGTGTGTGTGTGTGTGTGTGTGTGTGTGTGTGTGGGTCTATATAAATATATATATATATATATATATATATACACACACATACATGCATATATAAAACTGTATTATTATTTCTTGTAATGATATTATAATTGTGATCCATTAAGGGAATGCTTTATGCACTAATCAGTCTGATGCTACGCTCAGACGTGTGTACACGCATACATTAACGCTGGGTCTCTGTGCAAATCCTTGCACACAAAGATACTCCATGTTGTTCAGCACTGGTTAGCTCTGTGTGTGTGCGCACTCTCTCCTGTCTGAACAGGTGAGCATGCCGTTTGAGCACCTGGGGAAATGATCTCTGCAGCTCCTCTCTCACCTGCTGGACACTTGACAGGTATGGATCTCACTCACTCCGTCTCTCGCTCACACCTATGCATATGCTGGCCACACCCACTCCTCTATTTAATCCCACTCGCGTTGAAGCACTGTGTCAAAACAGTCTAAAAGATCTGAAAATATATGGGTTTTTTTAAGCTTTTGAGTTCATCTAGAGTGTCTGTTAAATTGGTGATTCTTACATGTAAAGCAGCTGCTTTGCTGACACTGCATTCTTTTATAAAGTGAAATGGAACACAAAGAGAACAGAGTTTGATTTGTATGAGCTTTAAAAACAAGGCTGTCCTGTATTTTCTAAACTTTTTGGAGAGCTTTCACCTTCCATTTCCTCTTGCATTCTGATATCTCGTGATAAAAAGATGAATTTAATTTCAAGTTGGTTATACGCTCCGTTTTTAATGTTGAGATATGCATTGCTTGATACGAATGCGCTGAATCCCAGTAATGTTGTTTCTGTATTGAACCACAGTTCCCAGAATGCACTACTCTGAGCAGTGTTTCTGTATCTAGTTCTAGTTTGGTTCAGGAAAAGGGAAAGCTGAAAACAAAAAACAAAGGAATCGCAGCCCAATCATACCATGTTCAGCCTTTGTGTGTTTGGGCTAACATAATGCTCCCAGGTCCATTGCTACTATGAGCTGCCATTAGTGAATATTGGGAACTATTAGCGTGTGCAAGCTGTCCTTGTACATTTAGATTATTTGTTGAATAACTTAAAACATAATCTGAATATTGGTTAAAAACAAAAGTCTTGGGATTACATTAGTTTTCCATGCACACTCTGATTTGTTTTAACGGCAGCGCATCAATAGTGAGGACATGAGTAGATAAAATGGAGATTTCTTTCTGTTACTGGAGTAGCTCGAGCTTAATTAAGGTTTTTTAAAATTTATTTATTTATTTTGCAAATCTGCCTCCCCAGAGAGGTTTGGAATCGGAATGCCTCGAGTAAATCGCCTTCCGACTGCCCACTGTTCATGTGACTGCGACTGCTGCCCCACTGTTCATGTGACTGCTGCCCCACTGTTCATGTGACTGCTGCCCCACTGTTCATGTGACTGCTGCCCCACTGTTCATGTGACTGCTGCCCCACTGTTCATGTGACTGCTGCCCCACTGTTCATGTGACTGCTGCCCCACTGTTCATGTGACTGCTGCCCCACTGTTCATGTGACTGCTGCCCCACTGTTCATGTGACTGCTGCCCCACTGTTCATGTGACTGCTGCCCCACTGTTCATGTGACTGCTGCCCACTGTTCATGTGACTGCTGCCCCACTGTTCATGTGACTGCTGCCCCACTGTTCATGTGACTGCTGCCCCACTGTTCATGTGACTGCTGCCCCACTGTTCATGTGACTGCTGCCCCACTGTTCATGTGACTGCTGCCCCACTGTTCATGTGACTGCTGCCCCACTGTTCATGTGACTGCTGCCCCACTGTTCATGTGACTGCTGCCCCACTGTTCATGTGACTGCTGCCCCACTGTTCATGTGACTGCTGCCCACTGTTCATGTGACTGCTGCTGATTTTACATGTGAAAACCTTGGTGGGTTGAAGGGTTTGGGATGAATGGTGAATTATCTGACGCGTGAAAATCTTTCTTTGTCTTCCTGCCATTTCAGGGCTTCAAATGATACCCCATCCCCCTTTTTTTAAATCGCCAATGGGACAAACGGAGAGAAAGAGAGAGAGAGAGAGAAGATGGAGAGATGAGGAAAAAGCAGGTCAAACAGTGGAAAGAATGGATGACGGAGGACAAACATGACAGCCCCCCCCCCCACCTCAATATTTGAAAGCTCTTTTCCACAAGGAACCCCTTCAGATCATTCCATTGCCATGGTAACCCTTGACACACTGCCACCCACACCATCAGTGCCCCTACCCCTGGATAGCAAGGAAAGCTTGGGTGTTATTTATTTTTTGCAGGGGGTGAATGTGGGGGTTCAGTTAAGATAAGTAGGTTGCGGTATTGCATCAGTGGAACGTCATCATCGGCATATGCATATTCAAGTGGACGTGTAAAGTTGGATATAATTGGATCTTGATTTTGATTTTTGCTTAGTACACAGTGGGAGCTGTGGTGTGACTACGGATGTGAAGTTAAGGGTGGGGAAGGTGTCCACAAATGCAGATACGCACTTGCATATTAGAGACTGCTTCTTTTCATTATGAGTTTTAACAAACAGAGTTCAGTTGCTGTGTATAAAATCATACAAATACCAGATTTGCTAAATCCTAGTTGGACGGTTCTTGCTTTGGTGGGGGGGGGGGGGGGGCTTATAAAAACCAAATTGTCCTTTTTAGTTTTGTTTTTATATTTGCAAAAGAAAGCAAAAAAAAACAAAAAAACTGGGGAGACTGTATGTGAGACCGACGGGCAGTTATGGAAAGTGTGTTACAGACAGGAGAAAGAATAAGTGAATTTGAACCGTTTCTGTTTCTTCTTTATTGGCTGTAAGGAGGCGAGCCGCAATACCGGGGAACTTTGGCTCCTCTGCTGATGTCTTACTGAAGAATCTTATTTGTGTTTCGGTGCACTGGATTTTAGCCGCCTTGTGCACTGGGGAGATGGTGACCACATGCTGAAGTCACTACACGAGAGAGATAGAGAGAGAGAGACTGAGTAAGAGCTGAAGAGCGAGTGAACCCCGCTCTCTCTCCTCTCCCTCCCTTTTCACCCCTCTCTCTCTCTCTCCCTCTTCTCTCCTTCACTCCCTCATAGTTGTTGTCGTTCCTGGGTTTTTAATAATGGATATGAGGGCTGCAGGGCGGGGGGGTGTAAAGGATATGCGGTTTTAATTTCAGAAGATGCCACGTCTCTCTTTGGACTGTGGTCTCAGACTGGGGCTTTCTTACTGTATCGCATCAGGACCTGGGATGCCCCTTTCAGCCTGTGGTCATGGTTATATTTTTTTAAATAATTGTTCTTATTGTCAACTTTGTCATTTCAATGCATTTTTTTTTAGAGTTTGGGGAGATGTGCAGTGAAGTGAGAGAAAGGTCATGGTACACAATGGATTTTGTCTTTTTTTTTTTTTTTTTTTTAAACATCACTGTAAATATTTTTTGATTTCTGTGTAAAGCCAAAATGTGGTTGGTCGTTTTAAGGTGTAATGTAGAACAAGAAAAAAAAAAAAAAGTAAATGCATTAAATGGGCTGGGTTAGAGTAAAACAAATTTTAAAAACAGGATTAAATGAGGTGGGAATATAGCCGTGGTTACACTGCCAGTTGGGTCATCGGTTCTCGTTTTTAAATTTTAAGGTGGTATTGTGATGCCTCCTAACGGCAGAATGTCTGTTTCTCTGATCAGGCGCTCAGAATGTGAGCACTCCTGTGAGACAGATTCTCCTGGTCCTGCAACATGCACCATCAGGTCCGCCTTAAGATTTCAGTGAATCTTTCGCTCCTGTTTATTTCCTGTCCGTCTTTTATGAATGCGCATGATACCAGTTTTATTTTCTGCCACTTGTCTGGTCACCTATCAACTTATTCCCAATAATATGGGTGCTTTTGCACCGCCTGCAGTGACTGCATGCTATTGTAGTATTCACAGATCCCTTCCGCTTTACCTGTGAACTCGTGTTCCAGTACAGGAGTTGACCGATGAATGAACTCATGTCATTTATACAGTGATGCTGATGTAATTGTGATGCCATGTCGGCTCCTTTTAATGATGTCATTACTGATAAACTGGTTACGCCACACATGTGGTCTCTGCAGTTTAAAAAATAAAAAATAAAAAAAAAATAAAAAACACCCCTTTTCAGAACGGGCTGCTTTAGTGACCCAGTGGCAGTGTAACACTATTGTGGGGAGGGTTCCAAGCGGGGTGGGTTTTTTGGGGGGCGGGCGGGGGGGATTCACTTTATGTATTGTGTACTGATATCTTGTACAGTTCTTTAACACACTTTATTTACAACAGTATTTGTGTATATTTTATGAAGTAATAATAAAAAAGAAAAGTATTCCAAGCACCTGATGCTGATTACGTGGATTTCATGTCCATTTCGTACCATACCGATTTTGGCGCTTACAGTAAATCGTCCTTCAAAGAAAAAAGAAAAAAAACCTTATTGTATTTAATGTGTGCACAACATATTTCTTTCAGGCTTGATGTATTATGTGCCTATGAATTCAATGTCATTTGCCGCCAATCACTTTTATCCACATAATTATAGGCCATTTGGGATTGTTTAGTAAATACTGCTTAAATGTGCAGTAGGCAAGATTTTTTAAATATCATTTTGGCGACATTACTAAATTTGCTTATTAAATTCCAGAAGTCTTTTTGCCTTGTATATTTTCAAACTTGCCTACTGCAGCTTTAAGAGAAACTACAGTGAAGTTTTTTTTTTTTCTGGAATGTGTCACACGCGTGTTAGCTACGCAAGGGCACGCTCGCCCAGCTGGTAGACGCACTGAGAAAAGTCGATTACGTCATCTTTACTTGGGAAAGGAGGTCGGGCCCTGTTTGCGCATGCGCAGGAGCCGAGTCCCAGTAGCGGACAGTCTGATTTACTGTAATCCCCAGGGATTCGCAGGGAACCGACTGCGTGGATACACAGAATAGATACAAACGGTTCTTGGATAATTTCAACGAATAATTTCTTTTTTGGAATTAAGACTGCATCGTTCTATGATGAATAACTATCCCAAAGGCAAGCCCAACGCCGACCGTTCACTATAGCCAGTTGGTAGCTAACATTACATTTATTTAGTGAGCTATAGCCAGTCGGGAGTGTTGGGTAGTGCTACAGTAGGCTATATGCAGCGGATTGCAGGTTGACTACATTAGCTAGTCACAGAAAACAATTGGACACCACATCTATGGGCGAGCAAAATAAATAACGCGAGCTTCAGCGCTGTTTAACGCAGTAAATGTGTCGGACTCAAGCAAACGAGGTGAATAATATCATAAATATAACGTTAGCTGCATGTTTTCATTGACAGAAATCCTTGGAAGCATTTAAAATTGTTGCAAAAAAATTGAATGATTGGAGTCAACCTCTCGCAACATAAACAAGTTCACGGGCTGCTGCAGAGGAGGTAAGATATTGATTTTGATTTCCACCGCCTTGGCTAACTAGCTAATAACATCACATTAGCTGCTTAGCTAATGTAGATTAGAATGCCACACATTGGTAGGGGCAGGAGTGATTTTTATCCATTGTGTTATTTTGTTCACCGATTATCTGGACCAATTTGCCCTGACGTTAGCCAGCTATCGGATTACACGAGGGTTATTTGGGTAGCCTACCTGAATAAACGGATTCCCATTTTTTTATACCAAACATTGTCCTGCTGGATTAATTTAGCTACATTTATAGGAACCTCGATCACAAATAGGAGTAATTACGGTGACAATATTCGAGTAGTCTTTTTTTGTTGTTGGAAATAACTGGATTTATCATAGGCTACACAAGAAGTTAATTCTTGTGTATGATAAATATAACTAACAGCACCATAACCCTATAATCAGTAGGCTAGCACTGTTATTAGTTTTATGTTGATATTAACATCTTTCTTGCCAGGTGTCAATATGCCTTGAGTTGTCACAATTTTTGCATTTTTCATAAACAAGATGGTGGTATTTTGCGGTTTCCAAGGCGCCAGTCTTTTAATGCTGTCCGGAACCTGTGCCGGACTATGCAGCGTTAGATTAGGGTAAAAATGTGTCAATTTAAGTCCAGCACACCTTCATACAGGAGTCATTTTATTATAACTACCTTATGTGAGATGTTGTTGTGGTAGCCTACTTTTGTATGATATATCAAAGTGTTTTTTTGTCGTGGCATTCTCATTGCCTGTAGACCACAGTGCCTAAATGTGGTTAATTCAACATTTTTGTGATTTTGAGTAGGCTAGGCTACTGTCGTTTATATATTTAACGTTATAGCTTAATATGTAAGACCTTATAACTCTATAGTCTTTCCTCTCTCGCAATGTATGCATGTCCATCTGGTTTTCAAGTCTCACACATGTTATTGACGCCCTTTACCCTTTCAGATGAAAATGCGCATTTCCAGAGGCCGCGTCGCTCTCTCCGCAGATATCATATAATCTGAGCCTTTTTTTTAGGTTTTACTACCAGTCTGTGAAGTGAGGTGGATGCAATACCAGATGTATATTCTCTAAGAATTAAGGGACTTTGGGTAAAGATCTTAACATTATTGTTGTCACTGTCTTTGAAACAGACAGTGTGTAAAGAAGGATTTGCTATTTTTAGCCGTGTAAATGTTTTTAAATTTTTAAATTATAGTACAGTTCTAATTCACTTGACAACCCGATGGACACTTGGACCTCCTCTGAAATCCAGGTTGGCCAGTAGCCCTGCATGGCTGTGGAACAGCAAAGACATGCAGGGCTATTGTTTCAAATTGTCTGTTCAGTTTTGATTGTAGGGGAAGCTTAAAGGGATAGTTCGGAATTTTGGACATAATGTCTCAATTACAACTTACCCATGATGTAGTTGATTGATGGAAACCATTTTCAGCTAATTCCATGCTGTCCCTTCTTTTGGACATACACACGTTGCTAATGCTAGCGCAACTCTAAGGTAACCGGTAGCATCCACTACCAAACGCACTTAAACACTCCACAGTGCACCAGATTTATTTTATATTATTGCAGACAGTCAAATCCAGTTTCATGAATTGGATTTACTTAATGCATTCTGAGATTTTTCCATGGACATTACTGGAACTAGTGCATTTATGATGAATATAAACATTTGTGTATAGATTGGCATGCTTCTGCAGACATGCAACACAATAGTACACTCATTCTATGTGTGGTTTATCACACTTAGATGTTCTATGACTATCCTTAGATATTAATTCATGCTCAACCAGTTTATTCTTAATTTTATTCTTGCAACTCATAGGCCTACTGTTTAAACAGTTTGGCACACACACCCCATGTCTGTGAAGCCACAAGATGTCTTTGAGCTGTGTGGTGATTTATTATTGCATATGGATCTAATTCCCAGATACACACACACACACACACACACACCCTCTTTTCAGTAGCACACTTTATGCCAAGGGGGATAACTTGTGAGTCACATCCTCTCTCTTTCTCCCTCATTCTTTCTCTCTTTCCCCCCCCCCCTCTCTCTTCACACCCTTCACACTTGGAGCATGCTAACTGGGCTCGGGGGCTTCAATGATGGCCATGATAATGGGCGCTTGCAGGTGAAAGGGCGGCTGCCTTTTATCATGCTAACAGAGAGCGGCAAGCGCAGAACATCGACGTGAACGGCCACAAGAAAAGACGGCTGGATGTTGAGAAATGCGTGAGTGGTGGTGGCGGTGGTGTTGGGCGTTCGCTGTTCAGACTGAAGGGTTGACAATCATATGAGCTCCGTGGGGGAGAGAGTCATCAGTATCCTCACAGTGACACACTCACCAGCTCACGGCTTGCGGAAGAGATGGAACAGCGTGTTCGTTAAACATCGCATTAGCGCTGATGAAATTAAACCAGATCTTAAGCACACAGTCCCTGTGAATGAAGGGCTGCTGTGAGTATAAATGGCGACTATCGTGCCGCGTAGGTGGGCGCATCATCTCCAGTGTTCCTAGTCAGGCTGTGTAAAGGGGTCCCACGATTGGTCCTTTTGGACAGAGGCTCCGGCCAATAGGAAGCATTGGTTTGTGGCAGCGCTAATTGGAGAGGTGTTTTCCGTAGAGATGAACAGGCTGTGGAGGCGTGATGTCCCCTTGTCGGAGACGCTGGGGAGTGACTCTCCCGTGGGAATGGCGCCAGGACCTCCGGTCACCTCAGCCCCCGCTGGGCCCAACATCTCCTGGTTCCCGGAGGCCCCCCTGGTCACCCCAGAGCCGCCCATCTTCCTCATGACCACCGGCGCTCAGGCTGTGTCTGGCTTCTTTGTGTGGACTGCCCTGCTGCTCACCTGCCACCAGGTGAGCCTGGATGCACACGCACACACACACACACACACACACACACATACACATGCCCGTACACAAAGCACGCGCGCACACACACGCAGACGCACACGCACACACACACTACACACACACACACACACACACACACACACACACACCACACACACACACGCGCACACACAAATGCACACACAATATAATTATTAGTTTCACTTATTGCTTTATTTTATTGCCTTTGAACCAATGGAAATTGATTGCGTTTGTTTATAATTTCACAGTGAGTGAATGTACAAGTATTTTTTTCACACTTCTCGGACAGGTTTATTTAATTGGCTCAATCATGTCTTGATATGACATTTGCATAAGCACCGGCTAGAGACTGCAAGTCTGCACAGAATACAAATTTTACTGTACTCAAGTACAGGAGTGAAACAACGTAGATTAGCGCGATGTCACAAAACTAAAACTAAGGTAATTGGTTGAAACAAAAACCAGGACTGGCCTCCAGGACCAGAGTTGTGCACCCCTGCTGTAGGAATTGGTTTCCAGGTTCATTTTGGGCTGCAGACTTTACCTAAGTGGATGATTTTAGATTGAGGTGTTCTACAGAGATGGGAGTAGCAGGTTATTAAGGTTTCTCTTGAAATATTTTTGTCATGGTCCCCCCCCCCCATCCCCTACCTGCGGGTGTGTCCCTTTTCTCTGTTTGGCGATGGAAAGGTTAAAGCTGTCACCGGAACAACAGGTGCACCTGCTCTGCAGTGATGTCTGAACTGAGGGGGTTGCCAAGCAACGCCTTACAGTTCACGGCCCCCTGTATACGCGTGTTTGTTTTTGTGTTTGCTCTGCAAAACATTGCCTGCAATTCAAACAAGGTGACGGGTGCCTGTCGGACAAAGCGACGGGGTAAGAGGATGCCGCTGACAAAAGGTTCCGACGACAAAAGACGTGCTGATTTGAATGAAAAGTAAAGCGCGGCCGCCTTTTCACGCCGACTGACAGTCGTCCGACGCTGTTGTTCGCAGCAGTCCGCAGGATGTGGGCAGAACAGACTCAGAATCGCGCTGCAGAGCTTCCTGTTTCTCGGCTCTGAAACGTCTGCTTCTTTGCTAGATTAACGAGCCATGTTGGCGCAACACATGTTATATTCTTATGATGTTTGATAGTTTTCATCACCTCTAGTGTGGTTTAACCATGCTCAAACGCTGTAAATTATTTATGCTCTGTTCATATCCCCCAGTTACTGTGGAGTGTCTCTGTTTTCAGTGCAGCTGAAACACTTGGGGTCTTCATTCCTGTCAGAATGAAACCCTCTTAAATTTCCCATATTTTCCCGTTTCCTACATAAGGCAGAAATCAATGGAGCAGTCACGTCCCTATAAATAGGCTCTGCCAGATTAAGTGCATATTGTCGATTGTTGACAAATGCTGATTTTAGAGAACTCAATGGACAAAGATTGAATGCGGAACTACAGGAAGATTGACTGCAGGGAAGTCACGTTTTAAAAGTTGTTGATATTCCATTGGTGTCTGTATTACGATGCAATTAGGCCTGTCAGTTCTCAGCAGGCACATTGCTCAGACAGCTCAGTGAAACTTACAGGATCTCTGGACCAAAAGGTACATTTCACACATATCAACTGTAAATTAATTCTAAATATTTATAAATCATATTATTTCAGGAGAACTGAAATGGGCAGTTTAAATGATATCTGAGCAAATGAATAGTGAGTTCTCAAAGAATTAGTTCAGGAGGCACTGTCAATCATTTTTAGATTTTATTTATGCAGTTGTATGATAGTATTTCTTTACAGAGTAAAAGTAGTTCTTTAATTAAAATAAACAATGATAAACATGAGAGATTGAGCCAACCGTGTCCTTTCCAACATTTTTTGCCAAACAAACTGAACATAGCTGGTTGTGGAGGACAGTCTAGCAAAACGTTGCGGAGGACAGTCTGGTTTTGTAAATGCAGGACATTACTACCATAATAAAAGTTGATAAGTTGTGTCTTCGCCATTTCATAAAACTGAAAAACCATACGAATGTGTGTATTGCAGTGCTTGAGATTCTCAGTTATTTTGCCATAATTTACAAATGATTGATGGGGACTTTTTTCGAGTGAGTACTCTTGTCATTAAAATCAGTGCTTCCCCCCTTTTTTATCCTCAATTTGGAACGGCCATTTTGTGCTGCAGCCTCCTCTATCTATTCAGGAGAGCGCAGACGAGCATGCGCTCTTCTCCTCTGAAGCACGCTCATCATCGCACTGCAGCGTACAAGTGGGACTCACACACAGGCACGAGTCAGAAGAAGACGCTTCATGTGCAACTTTACAGGGGGGCTTGCGAGCACCTGATCGACCAGCCGGTGTCGCTGATGCGCGGTGAAATGCTGTCGTCCCAACCGACTAAGTCCCTCCCTCCCTCCCAGGGCGATGCTAGAACCAATTGCGCATCGCCCTGCAGTGCTGCCCGAAGCACTGGCACAGTCTGGATTCGACCCCGGACCGCGGGGCCCATCCGCGCTCTGGAACAGTGCCATTAACAGGTTGAGCACCCCAGCAGCCCAAAATCTTTCCATTTGCCAAACGGTTTAATGAAAGAACTTGATAGTGTGATGCTGACTAAAACCTTTAAGTCTGGGCTGCTGTAACTGGCTGCGGGGGTGTAAATGTTTGTGGGAAGCCTCTGTTAGCATGCTAAAGCGGTTGGCTAACACGGTCCTCTCCCCGGGACAGATCTACATGCACCTGAGGTTCTACAGCGCCCCGAACGAGCAGAGGCACATCGTGAGGATCCTGTTCATCGTGCCGATCTACGCCTTCGACTCCTGGCTCAGCCTGCTGTTCTTCACCAATGAAGAGTACTACGTCTACTTCGACACTGTGCGCGACTGCTACGAGGGTAAGGGTTCGCCCTCACCGGGCCGCGCTGATGAGTAGCACAACCCATATGAGGAATGCATGTGTAGACATGTACTATATATTTGCACACAAAGGTACGTACGCACGCACACACACACACACACACACACACACACACACACACAAATACATGCACACGCACAGACAAGCGCACAATCACGCAAACACACGCTAGTGCACACACCTGCTTGAATCCCACATGAAACTGTAAAAAAAATGTATGATGTGGATAGAAATACATACCATGCGATATACGGACAGGCGTCACTGTAATTAAAAATGTATATGCACACACACACACACACACACACACACACACACACATACACATACACACTCACTTTTCCAGGTCAGTTAAGTGAAGTAAAAAAAAAAAAGTATTAACAGGAAGAGTACACCACTTGACTTTATTATTAATGTGGAATTCATATATTTTTAATCAATTTGAATACATTTTTATTGTGCATTTATTCCCCCACACAGAACATATTAAAATTGTAAGTATTTTTCAGTATTACATCTGATTTTTTCCATTTCTCAGAGCAGTTATTGGCATATATTAGTGATCACTACCTGCCATCGTGACCCAGGACTGTGTCACTGTGCTATAATATATTACTGATCACTACCTGCCATCATGACCCAGGACTGTGTCACTGTGCTATAATATATTACTGATCACTACCTGGCATAGTGACCCAGGACTGTGTCACTGTGCTATAATATATTACTGATCACTACCTGGCATAGTGACCCAGGACTGTGTCACTGTGCTATAATATATTAGTGATCACTACCTGCCATCATGACCCAGGACTGTGTCACTGTGCGAGAACCGCTAATACTGACTGTACACATCCTGCAGGGACACAGGAAGTGCCTAACTGACGCCGCGATGCTAACAGCCGTGCATATGCTGTGGCCACTACAGTGTCACACTGCTCTACGGCTATAAGAGTGAGCTCATTTAACGCTGCAGCTGGTGGAACGTGCAGACCATGCCTCTGCGGGAGGTGGTCGAGCTGACACGATGTTCACACAGCCTGTGTGTGTGTCTGTGCGGGAAGATGGCTCTCCCCCTGGCTTTCTGAGGACGGCCATCTTTGTTCTGTTGTTCCAAGGCCTGCTGGGGCGGCTGGGGAGGGGGAAGCCCGTTGCCTGGCGACCATTAGCGCACCATGGCCTTGCGGAGAGAGGTTTTTCAAAATGGCTCGCTCAGACAGATAAAGTCGTAAATCGCTGGGGCAGTCTCATCTCATTTCCATAGCAACAGCGAGGGTCGTTTCCGGCCGCTACAGCAAATGTAGCAAATGCTAATGTCCTACAGAAATGTTTGAATGCTTGGATTACATGGTTAAGATTAGGCATGTGCTGATATTAAAATTTCATAATATGATTATCTTGGCCAGTATTTTCACAATATACAATATTATCTTGATAATTATTACTGAAGTGCGTTGAAAGTCTTGAAACAGTATTAATACGTACCAATCAGAAAACATCCATGTCTAAAATGTGTTTATACACATGTGCACACAGTCATGGTCACATTATCACATGCACACACACACACACACACACACACACACCACTCTGTCACACAATCACACACACTCTCTCACAGTCACACACACACTGTATGAACATGTGTAGAGAACTGATGGTATCTCTGGTTTCTCCTCAGCGTTTGTGATCTACAACTTCCTGAGCTTATGCTATGAGTACCTGGGAGGAGAGAGCTCCATCATGTCAGAGATCAGAGGGAAGCCCATCGAGTGAGTGCAGCCGTGGGACGACACCACATCCTGCTCCCCGGCCCGGACGGCTGTTTGAGTTACCAAATATATTACTAATACATATTTTAACTTTTAAACCACCAAGGGAACGTGGTTTGGAGAGACTCTTGAGTTCCTTGCATTCAGCGCAACTGTTCATATCTGACACTGTGGCTGTACTGTTGCGACTGAGATGCAGAGGTTTTTGGGGGGTAAATGGGGAGCCTTTGGGAAGCAGTCAGGCCACGCCCCCATGTTTCACACCTGCATGTTTTTTCTTACCTGCTCAGTGGGAGGGACTCCCGCTGAAATGGGTGGGGTGTTGCTTATTTGCGCACTTTGACCTCACAGGTTGGGTAGCTTGTAAATGTGTGCAAACGGAGCACAGCTGGTGTGTGTGAGAGAATGACAGGTCTCTGTGTTGGGGCAGGTCCAGCTGCATGTACGGGACGTGTTGTCTCTGGGGAAAGACTTACTCCATTGGCTTCCTCCGTTTCTGTAAACAGGTATGAACAGCATTCCTCCTCCTCCTCTTTCTGCCTGCCTCTGTCTATCTGTCTGTCTCTTTCTCTCTCTGCCTTTCTGTCTGTCTGACTGCCTCTGTCTGTCTCTTTCTCTGTCTCTCTGTCTGTCTCTCTGTCTGTCTGACTGCCTCTGTCTGTCTGTCTACCTCTGTCTCTTTCTCTCTGTGTCGCTGTCTGCCTCTGTCTGTGTGTCTGTCTCTCTGTCTCTTTCTGTTTCTGTCTGTGTCTCTCTCTCTTTCTACCTCTCTGTCTGTCTGTCTGTCTCTCTCCTCTCTTTTCCTGTAGGCTTTCACTAATTTCCCGTCTCTCCCCCTCCCCAGGCCACCCTGCAGTTCTGTGTGGTGAAGCCCCTGATGGCCATGATCACGGTCATCCTGCAGGCGTTTGGAAAGTACAGAGACGGAGACTTCAAGTACGTCTGTGGACTGCAACATGAGCCCAGTTCTACTCCAGTCTGTGTACACCACTTTAGCATTAGCCTTTATGCTACTTTAGCATTAGCCTTTATACGACCGCAGTGTGTGAAGTGTGCTGTGCTCTGTACTGAGGCCTTCATACGACTGCAGTGTGTGAAGTGTACTGTGCTCTGTACTGAGGCCTTCATACGACCGCAGTGTGTGAAGTGTACTGTGCTCTGTACTGAGGCCTTTATACGACCGCAGTGTGTGAAGTGTGCTGTGAGCTGTGCGCTGTACTGAGGCCTTTATACGACTGCAGTGTGTGAAGTGTGCTGTGCTCTGTACTGAGGCCTTCATACGACCGCAGTGTGTGAAGTGTACTGTGCTCTGTACTGAGGCCTTCATACGACCGCAGTGTGTGAAGTGTACTGTGCTCTGTACTGAGGCCTTTATACGACCGCAGTGTGTGAAGTGTGCTGTGCTCTGTACTGAGGCCTTTATACGACCGCAGTGTGTGAAGTGTGCTGTGCTCTGTACTGAGGCCTTCATACGACCGCAGTGTGTGAAGTGTACTGTGCTCTGTACTGAGGCCTTTATACGACCGCAGTGTGTGAAGTGTGCTGTGTGCTGTGCGCTGTACTGAGGCCTTTATACGACCGCAGTGTGTGAAGTGTGCTGTGAGCTGTACTGAGGCCTTTATACGACCGCAGTGTGTGAAGTGTGCTGTGAGCTGTACTGAGGCCTTTATACGACCGCAGTGTGTGAAGTGTGCTGTGCTCTGTACTGAGGCCTTTATACGACCGCAGTGTGTGAAGTGTGCTGTGCTCTATACTGAGGGACGTGCATGGTTAAAGTCAGTGGAAGACGCTGAGGGTGTTGGCATCCCCTCTGAAACTCTTCCTGTGGTTTCCCCCTCTCTCAGCGTGGCCAGCGGGTATCTGTACGTGACCATCGTGTACAACATCTCGGTCAGCCTCTCCCTCTACGCCCTCTTCCTCTTCTACTTCGCCACCCGCGAGCTGCTCGTCCCCTACAGCCCCGTGCTCAAGTTCTTCATGGTCAAATCCGTCATCTTCCTCTCCTTCTGGCAAGGTGAGTCTCTGTACAGACATTAAACACAATAGAAAAATAGAGGATAACATTTCTCTCACTCTCATTCTCACCCCGGATTTACACCAAGAGCGGCAGTCCCGCGTCATTCTGTCATTCAGTTCCAATGGAGAGAGGGCGACATGGCGCGATTGCGATGCCGGTGTCGCTGGCAGTGGTACTAATTTAAAAATGATCAAGTTAAGAATATTTTTACTTCCGTGCCATGACCAGCCAGTGTGCAAACCAATTGTATGAAAGGAGGAGGGTCATCTCATTAGAGCACGTCACTTCCCTTCAAACTATCGTTCGTAGCTTTTCATAATTGCTTCGGCTATTAAATCTTTCCTAACTAATTTGCTTAAGTTATGTTCCAGCTTGCATAGCTAACTAACTAAACAAGCCGAAAAGCTTTTTACCCAGCTTGCTAAGTAATTTGGTTTAATTTAATTTACACAGCTAGCTAACTAGCTATGCTGTTTCGACAGACTGCTCATGAAAACTGAAGCGAATTTCCTCCAAACCTGACCGACACCAGAAGGAAACGACCACCTTACGAACTTAAACGCTGTAATTTTTTAGTACCGCAATACCTTGCGTCACGACACGGCAAAATACCTTTGGTGTAAATCCGGCATCAATGTCACTCTTTCTCTCCTCTCCCCCCTCCCCCCCGCAGGCATGCTGCTGGCCATCCTGGAGAAGTGCGGGGCCATCCCCCAGATCAGCTCGGCCCAAGCGTCGGTGGGCGAGGGCACCGTCGCCGCCGGCTACCAGAACTTCATCATCTGCGTGGAGATGTTCTTCGCCGCCCTGGCCCTCCGCCACGCCTTCACCTACAAGGTGTACATGGACAAGAGGCTGGACTCCCAGGGTAAGGGGGAGGGGTTGAGCGGGCTCCCCTCCGGTGAAGGAGAAGGTTCATCCTGCTGGCCCGCTGTGTTAGTCTGGAAGCTCTTTTACCAAAGCAACAGTAATTTCTGTCACGGTAAAGTGACTTTATCTCACTGGCTTCGCCGTCGATCCTTTCTGTGTTGGGTACGACGCCGGGCTCAGTTCCATCCCAGCTAAAGATTTTCATACCAGTTGTGGACTCCTGCCATTAACAAGACTGTGTTATGCCTGTTTCAAACAGACAGGCAGAGCATGTGCAACCTGTTTTTATACTGGGTTGGGTTATTATATCCCAGTTTCTCACTCTTTCTAGTTAACAACTCTGATCTCCTCACTGATCTCTCTCTCTTTCTTCCCTTCTTTCTCTCCCCCCTCCTCTCCCTTGTTCCCTCCATTTCTCCATTTTCCCCGATTCTTCTGATTTTTTTTTGCTTTTCTTTTTTTCTCTCCTCCTCTCTCTCTTTTACTCCTCTCTTTCATCACCTCTCTACTGGCTACCCTTGCTGCCTTCTTTCCTTCTCACTCCTTCTTTCAACCCCCTTTTCTCTTTCTCCCTTTGTCCATCTCTCCTCCTCTCCCTGTGTGCTGCGCGCTGAAGGGCCCGTTCCCATCTATGGACAGTACGGTAAGTCTGTGGGTCCCCCAAACCCCGCCAAAACCCCACGCTTTTTATCTTTCTGTTTTTATTCATCCGGCTTCACGTTGCTGTCAGTGAAAAGCGCCGCCCACGTTTTTGTGTCTGTCTGTGCCCCCCCCCCCCCCCCCCCATATGAGGACCTCACCGTGATCTGTGGAACGCCCCTCTTTTTCTTTATCAAAGTTCATTTCTCACGTTTTCCGCAGTTTTTCGTTTGCTCGTTCACGTTTAAATTTTACAATTGGGCATTTGGCTCTTCTCTCTCTCATTTTCCCTGTCTCTCTCTCTCTCTCTCTCTCTCTGTCCCCGCTCCCTGGACACGCCCCTTACACCCCCCTCCCCACCCCCCAGGCCGCTGTGCCCCCATGAAGAGCATCTCCAGCAGCCTGAAGGAGACCATGAACCCGGGGGACATGGTGCAGGACGCCATCCACAACTTCTCCCCGGCCTACCAGCAGTACACACAGCAGTCCACCCTGGAGCAGCGCTCGGGCCCCGCCATGTCCCGGAGCCACAGCACCGCCAGCACCCACGACAACGAGAAGACCCTGCTGCTCAGCTCCGACGACGAGTTCTGAGCCCCGCCGGGGGGTGGGGGTGGGGGGGGAGGGGTGCCACGGGCGGGGATGGCGGGGAGGCGCTGTGCTACAGGACTAAGATGGACACGTTACAGGTACAAGCACACTGTATCTGTGAAACGGCCAAAATCATACACATGCATACACACACACAAAACACAAACACACACTCTCATTAGATAGAGTTAAAGGTATAACACATTCACTCACACACACACATACGCATGCACACCCATGCACACACACACACAAAATACACAAACACACACACTCAGTAGAGACAGTTAAAGGTATAACACATTCACACTCACGCACACACAAACACACACATGCATGCACATGCTCAGGCACACACACACACACACACACACACACACACACACACACACACACACACACACACACACACACACACACACACACACACACACACTCACACTCTGTTTATTTAATGGAGTTCTCATTCCCCACATTCTGAGCTCCTCACCAAATGGTTGCCAAATAGACCCCCCTGCCCCCCCATCATAATGTTTTTATTATTGTGTGATTAGTTGGGAAGAATAGATGGGGTTTCTGAAGGGGTCCTAGATATTTACTGAGAATAGTTACATATCACATTTCTGTGAAAAAAATGTAATAATTTTATTATTGATATTTACCCATACGGGAGACCTTCTGTATGAAACATGCTCAGTGGCTACGCATGAGGATGTTTCCTTTGTGTTGGAGAGGGGCAGAGGGAGGGGCTATGTGACTGACAGCTGAGGGCGGGGCTCAGTGAGGGGTTGACAGTGTTGAGAGGTTGAGACACGCAGGCTCTGAGCTTGGCAGTGGCTATGTCTCGGAGCAGGCTGGATTATAATAGAGTAATTGGGGCTTTATGGATTGCTATAAGCAGCACATCAGACACTACATTACGGCCTTAAACAGACAATGTAGGTAGAATGGCTGTGAAAAATTTATAGGTTATACCTATTGAAACGTAAGCAGTGATGGAATATGAGCTGTGGTTTTACGAGAATCACTTTTACTTTACCGTGAAACAAAGTTTTTAACTGCACCCAGACAAAGGATTTTGAAGCCTGTAAGGAAACTACAAATTAGGATGAATGTTAGATGAATGTTCGGTGCCAGCCTTGTTTGTTTGAGTTTTATTTTAAGCGCACAGACAATGGTACGCCCCATTAACAGATGCGTACGTGCCTGTGCGCCGTTTTCAAGGGACGCGAGAGGGAGACGCTGTCAGCTGCAGAAGTGCCACCAGCCGTGTGAATCCACAAGTGCATGTGGTAGTACATAGCATGTGCCACTAGGGGGCAGCAGAGTTTATTTTTCATTATTATTATTCACTTGACTCCCAGGGATGTTTCCATAGAGATATGACACTTGTACTTGCACACAGAGTACTCAGGGTCCCATAGTAAGATGTGGATAGTGCCATAGTTTCCCCTGTTTGGTTTGTTCCTTGTGAACGAGAGTGCCACTGTCCTGAGAATCCTGCCCCAGTACCAGTGCCTCCTCTACACAGGCCTCTCCAGTACAGGGACAATATCAGAGGGGTAGGGTGGCTGTGATGTCACCTCACCTATAGGCAACAGAGAGGAGGTCCCACCAATCAAAGAGCACAGCCAAAAGAACAATGCCGACAGCGATTGTATCCACCAGTCACCGGTGCCGTTCTGTTGGTTGCCACCAGCGTACTCTGTGATTGGCGGAGCTCCTGAGGTGACATCACAGCCATCTTACCCCTGTTGCACTGTCACTGTTGCAGTGATGCTAGTGGAGATATGCAGTGTTCGAGCAGCTCTTTAGAGTCTTATTAAGCGAGAGGTGTCCATGGGACCACATTTAAATATCAAACCAAACGCCAATAAACAGGTTTACAGAAAACGATGAGCTGATATATTTAATTAGCCTATGTGACAACAGGGTTCCCTCTAGCATATGGAAGCGTGTGGGCATTTGGCACATGGGTCAGTCATTGTTCTAAGTTGAGTTAAATGTTGCAATCAGCTGCCGTGCTTCCACTGACCTGGAACTGGGACGTGTTTTAATGAACATTTCGGGTGAGATTGAGGTCACAGGACCAAATGTCACACAGTGACACACCCTGCACCTGAAAAACGTTGAGTGGAGGTGTTTGGTTAGAGGAGGGGGGGGGGGGGGGGTGTTACTGTACTTTATGATACTTAATTTATTATTTTTCAAGTGTCTTGACAAGATCTTGATCTATCCCCTCCAACCACTGCCCCCCAAAGTTCTAACTCTTCCACCACTACCCTCCAAACCTATCTCCTCCTGTCACTTATCACCACTACCCTCCAAACCTATCTCCTCCTGTCACTTATCACCACTACCCTCCAAACCTATCTCCTCCTGTCATTATCACCGCTACCCTCCAAACCTATCTCCTCCTGTCACTTATCACCACTACCCTCCAAACCTCTCTCCTCCTGTCACTTATGGGTTTTAATGAAGGGGACCTATTTAACTTATGTTCACCCTCTTATTCTCTTATTAATTTCCCTGAACTCTGATGTATTTTATTATTGTGACATATGAATATATTATTGCGGAAGATGTAGGTTATTTGTAAATAAAAGTGTAAAAGGAAATCCTGTAAAAATAGCGATGGTGTTTACCATGCTGATGTTGAACCGAGAGAACATGCGCTTAGTTTTGTACCGTCGTCGTTCCATATTGGCTTTTATTTTTGGTTTTCACTTCTTATTTCCTTGCTCTTTGTACATGTACATAATGCTTTCACAGAATCAGCTTCTATTTTTTGTCATTGTGATGTCCAGACAAATAAAAGAGGAAATGTGTTCAAGTGATGTTTCCGGTTTTTATGTGAAGTCATTAATGGGAGATTGTATAATTTATTCTGTGGTGTTTGTATGAAGTTGTTAACTGGTGATTGTGTATAAGTTTTTTTTGTTCTGTTTACTCCCATAAAGGGCATTTCTATGTACCCTGCTGGCTGGCATTACCAGCTAAAGCACTTATTCCTTGGTCCAGTGATGCTCCCCACCATCCAGGCTCAAATCCAGTTTGAGGCAGTGCTGATTGGCTGGGAGTCTTTCAGGGTGACATATTATTGGCCGCTGGATATCGTGAGCTCGTTGCTCACTAGTGACCCCTCTGGTCATTCAGGTGCTTTCGGCTAGTCTGCCTGGTCTCAGCAGCGGCTGGCCGTAGTGACCTTCGAGTCATAAATTGAGGGCACTGCAGAGATGGGCCTACACAAATAATTGGGCATTCCAAATTGGGAGACTGACCGATAGGGAGGCTATAACATACACACACTTAAATTTTTATTTTTATTTTGGAGAAGTGTTACCACTGCAACATGCAGGCGCTTCCTGTCCAAAATGGGTTAAAGGGTGTGACTTCATCCCGAGGAAGAGGAAGGAGTCATGGAAAACAGGAGTTGGTGAGAGAAGAACAGGATCTCTAGTCATGATGGGAGTATTGAAAACCGGCGTTTGGCTTTTGGCATACATTTTTCTATGTGGTAATGATTGCGATTGTACATTAATGTGCTTTTGGTTAAGCCCAGCTGAATAACTTTTTAAAAGAATTTCACAGCAAAGGAGGGAAATAGTTGGTAGTGTTGCAGAACATCTGTGATATGCAAAACAACAAGTTAGGCAAGATTTTTTGCTGCTAGTTTTCTAAGATTATATCCCAGATTAAACAAGTTCCTCGCAGCACATGGTGTCTGTGTGACTCAAACTCAGTGTTGGGTGAGCAGAGTAAGGCAATAGACAGAAAGACAAACTGTCCCAGTGAGTTCAGGTCAAGATAAGCCTTCATTGCCTCTGGAATTTCTGCATGGGAGAAAGTGAAATGACTAAAATGTGCTTTTAAAAAGTGTAAAAAAGGAACTTGCTTTTCTTAGATAATTTTTTCTTTATTTTTACATCTTAAGGAGATCCACTGTTCTATATTATGCTTTGAAATCATCCTAATTAAGAGGCATATAAATAATTCAAGGTTGTCTTTGTTCAAGAGCACAGACACTCGCTGGAACTCACAGGAACTTTGAAGAAGACAGAGCGTTGAATTTTAACCAGACGGTAAGTAGACTTGCAAACTACAATTGAAAAACTCCGAAGGATAATCACAGATGACAACAGCTGAAGCTACAGTGTTCTTCTGTATGTGGCTTATATACTTATGTCTTCTGCTCTCAAGCAAAGTGTGTTGTCAGTGATACATTGTCATATGTATGAAAAGTCAAATATTGTGTTTATGAAACAAAGCAAAGCAAATTATTTAAAATAATTGTATACATTTGCAGTATATTCACAAATTGAAAGCCTTACTGTATAGGATTTATATTTTCCTTCTCTTGAACGTAATCATTAACTTTTAAATTTTTCTGATGTAATATTTCAAAATCTATTCAACATTTGCAGAGGTATGGGAAATCTGACATGTATCTGGTGTAATAAAGAAGAATAAGGTTTGTAGGGAATTAGTTTATCGTTGATTTGCTCTGTTCTCTGCGTGGCTTATGGAGGCAGCAAAGTTTTATCATTGAAAATCTTACATTTTTCAGATGATTGTTGTATGTAGGGGCGGCATCGGTCAATGCCCACATACTTCAATGTACTTGAGAATATTAATTCTATATAATTGTAATGACATAGTGTCATTACATAAACTTTACATAAACATTTTCCCACAACTGAGTGATCGTGATGACTGATAGTGGTTTTGACTGGGACACGACAAAGACACGCTATCTTACTGTCAAACCTAGACAGTGTTGAATTTAGAAAATGGGTTGCGCAATATTTTATATCAAGTTGAAATCAAAAGCAGGTAGATATTTCAGCATTCAACAAAGTAATCATGAACAAAAAAATAAAAAACCCACATCCCGAGTCGCAAGTGTCATAAAATTCTCTTAAAAACAGAAAGACGAATTGCAGCATGTTGACTGAATGTTTTTAAGGTAGGTACATTCATACGCTTTAACCACAGCCATAATCAGCGCTTTATTTCTCACAACTCTCCAGTGACACCTACTGGCGATTCCAGGAAACTCAAGCCCACATTATTTCCCCTGGTGGGACAAGGGCCATATGGTCTGCTGCAACCTGGATGTGTTATTTTACCTTTTGAGCCCTGGTCTGCCATATTAACATTATCTGTATTACCAATTTATATGTATTATCATTATATTATCATAACACAGTGCCAAAATGTCAACAAAAAATGTTTTCAATGTACAAAAAGTTACTCGGCATAAAAGGCACTGTCTATATTAGAACTAGCAAAATCCAGGCCTGCCATTAAAAGTATTGATATCAAAATGAGGCCAAGTTACAACAAACAATGTTGGCTATCTTAGCTCACACAAATTAAACAAGCTCTATTCCAAAGCATTGCTGCCCAATGTTTCCTAAGTTATTTTATGTAACTTGGCCCTTTGCTTTTTCATCTTAGCATCTGAAGATAATGTGGTCATTGATGACATAACATAGCAACGAATAAAGAGGATAATAAAGAGCTTACTGTAAATATGTTACTTGCTGTAAATATATTATTGAAACATAAAGCTTTTCTGCTTGCCAGTTGTAAGAATGATGTGTATTCAAGTCAGATTTGGAGGTGGTAGCTTGTCTTCAAAATATTTAACGTTCACTTTTAATTCCCACAGCACCATTTTGAGTATTATCTGCCGAGAACACATTCTTCTGAAATGACCACAACACGTTTGGTTGATCCCAGTGAGTCGTTACACAAATGTAAAAGGCGCTATATAAATGCCATGCATTATTATGCATTATTATTATTATTAAATGTGTTTTGTTAGTGTCTGAGACCTGTAGGATTTAATGAAAACGTTGAAAATGAATTTCACCAATGAACAAATGATAAGTTTTAAAAATTATTATTTCTGAAGATTTAGTATAACCTACTCTTTTTTATTTTTTAAATGGTTCAAATTTTGTATTCAGATTTATTTTAACTTTATCTTAACTTTAATTACTATATTACACCCTTTTCTTTGGATATTTAATAGTTGATTTATTGTGTGATGCTGCTGTAGAGGAAGGAAGGAGAAGAGGCATTTTATATTTGTTCATTAGTTCTAATAAGTAAGGAGACAGTTTGGACTAAATGCTGAATTCATATTTAAGCAAAATTAAAGAGTAATAATAATAATAAATATAGCTGCAAGCAGCGATTTCCGGGGACCGTGCGGCATTAGCGGCATTTGTCAAACGCAGAAGCCGCAAAATGGTAGACAACTCTAGACAGGGTTGACCCAAAATACAAATATTTGTTTCTAATCATGGCTTTTGCCATTGCTGATGGTATCTTAACCCGATCCAGTAAGGGATTGCGTATTAAGTCTTTTAAGTACAAGTGAAACAGTGAACAGTTAATACTGTTAAATTTCTTAACTTTTGCAATGAAAAGGTGTTTCTTAATGTGAAAACAATATTAAAAGAAGCATAGCATTTGCACAATAGTTTTGGCAAACATTAACCTAGCCATTGGTACCAATTTGAAATTGAACCGCTGACCACATACATGGAAAGCCAATACTGAATCCGCTAGGCCAAAGCAGGTTAACAGAAATGAGGAGGCCAAATAAGACTTGTGTGTTGCGGTATCAGATTGTTTTGGCTTACTGACTTCATAATTCATACAGATAACAGGTAATATTGTGAAATTTCCTAGCCTTTGCAATAAAAAGAACATTCTTACAATGACATGCACATTGTGTGCCTCAAAAAAAACTCGGGAACAGGTGGGGATCGAACCACCAACCTACTACACGGCAGTCAAATGCCTTAACCACTAAGCTACAGGAACTTTCACAGTTGGTATAGTAGGTAGACGGCCTGTTAAGCAGAGATAGTGTACTTGGCGGATGGCATACCTGCCATCCCAACATTTGTATTTCTTTAGTGCCACCACGCAGATTGATTGGGTTAACACTGCAGGGCTCGAGTCTTGATCTAACTCTCAATCAACCCACCAAGTTTCAGAACTTTATATCAAATGGTTTTAGAAGTACTAGCATTTGTGCGATAAGCCACGCCCAATGCAAAATCCATTGGCTTCTCATTCGGCCAATATTTGACATACGCCTTAGTAAAGTAATACGTGTATGTAGGGAAGCGTGTTCAGTACCTTGAACAGGTTTGGTGCAAATTGGTCAAATTTTATAGGAGGAGTAGCATTTTAAGTGTTTTACAAGTAATGCTAATTAGCGGAAAATCCAATGGGGCTAACTTGATGATTCCTTGAGGTAAATTTGTTCAACATGAGCAGAGGGACCTGTATACCACATTTTGTGACTTTAGGTCAAACGGGGCATCGGCAGTGGGCGTGTCAATGATTTTTAGTGAATTTTTAAATATTTTCTTATATTTGGATTGATATAGCGCCACCACGTGGCTCGATTGGGTTAAAACTGTAGGGGTCTATTCCTCATGTTACTCTTAATAGATCTACCAGGTTTCATAACTTTCTGTCAAATGATTTTGGAATTATCAGCATTTTTGTGATAAGTCACGCCCATTGAAAATTAATTGGCTCGTCATTCGGTCATCTTTTAAAATATCAAAATTCTGAATATAACTTTTATGAAGCATGGTCTAACGAGTTTGTGTACCTCGTTTCATGTAAATTGGCCAAATTTTGTAGGAGGAGTAGCATTTTAAGTGTTATACAAAAAATGCTAATTAGCGGAAAATCCAATATGGCTGACTTCATGGATCCTTGAGGTAAATCTGTTCAGCATGAGCAGAGAGACCTGTACACCACATTTTGTGACTCTAGGTCAAACGGGGCGTCGCCAGTGGGCGTGTCAATGTCACAATATTAACACGTACACTACAGCGCCACCAACTGGCCTATCGCCACGAAATTCGGTGTGAGCTTGTATGATGACAACTTCTAACAACTTACCAAGTTTCATGCTAATAAGCCAAGCGGTTAAGGAAAACCTCAAAGAAGTAATAAATGAGTACATTTAAGCAAAAATGTCGGCAAATTCAAGATGGCGCCCACCAAATTAGTAAAGTTCTATGATCCAAATCCGGCTCTTTGTCACTGTAGCAAGTTATACATCTCTGCAAAGGAACTGTGATTTTTAGTGAATTTTTTTATATTTCTTTATATTTGGAACTCTATAGCGCCACCACATGGATAGATTGGGATAAAACTGTACATGTCTAGTCCTAATGGGACTCTTAAAAGACGTACCAAGTTTCATAGCTTTCTGTCAAATCGTTTTGGAATTATTAGCATTTTTGTGATAAGCCACGCCCAGTGAAATTTCATTGGCTCGTCATTCGGCCATATTTGAAAATATCAAAATTCCAAATATAACTTTTATGAGACATGGTCTAAGGAGTATGTAAACCGAGTTTCATCTCAATTGGTCAAATTTTGTAGGAGGAGTAGCATTTTAAGCGTTTTACAAAAAATGCTAATTAGCAAAAAATCCAATATGGCGGACTTTATGGGTCCTTGAGGCAAATTTGTTCAGAATGAGCAAATGGACATGCATACCTAATTTTGTGACTCTAGGTGAAACGGGGCGTCGGCAGTGGGCGTGTCAATGTCAAAAATTTGTCACGTGCACTACAGCGCCACCAGGTGTTCAATCTGCGTCATAATATAGAGGATTCAAGAGTTTGGGAATCCCAACAAGCGTGCCAAGTCTGGTGATTCTAGGACAAACCAGCTCATGGGAATTTTAGGTGAAAGGGGAGAAAAAAAAAAATAAAAAGAAAAAAAAAAAGAATCTGAACAAAAACAATAGGGTACCTGCAGCTTCGCTGCACGGTCCCCTAATAATAATCATAAAATGGTTTCTAGTGCTGGTGCATATTCTGAAGTACTTTTACATTACTTTATAGGCATTTAGCAGACGCTCTTATCCAGAGCGACTCACACAACGTCTTATTACCATTTTATCCATTTATTTATCCATTTATACAGCTGGATATATACTGAAGCAATTCAGGTTAAGTACCTTGCTCAAGGGTACAACGGCAGTGTCCTACCTGGGAATCGAACCTGCAACCTTTCAGTTACAAGTCCAGTTCCTTAACCATTATACTACACTGCCGCAAATTAAAGAGTAATAATAATAATAATAATCATAAAATGGTCTCTAGTGCTGGTGCATATTCTGAAGTACTCGTTCTTGTTCTACACAAGTGACCAAAAACCTTGTGTAGTATACAGTGCAGTCCATAAGAATTTGGACAATTTGCATCAATAAGTACTACATACAGTCCGTAAGTATTTGGTGACATACAGTGTTGTTTCTCTGGACTCATTTTCCCATTGAACTCTATGGAAAAATAAGTCAGGAGAAGAAACCCTTAAAGTGATCCATCCACATCAACTACATATCTAGCAGCAGAGTGATGGTTTGAGGCTTGTTTGATACCTCAGACCATTGTTGACTTACAGCCATTTAGACAACCATGGATTCCATATTATTCCAGCATAACTTGCAGCTTAATCTCCCCCCCACACACATTCCCATAGAGATCCATTCAAATGCAGGTAGTAGTATCGCTTGCAAGAGTACCTGAAAATAAGATATCAAGAGTCTTTTAATTGTGTTGGGTCACAGACATCAGAAAGTCACAGCATGCAAAGGATATGCAACCGAATGTTAAATATGATGACTTTATTTAAGTTTATGTTAATTTGGTCCCCTAAAATGTGTATAAAGGGTTACAATTACTACACGGTTCACCCAATATGGATGTAAGCACCCTCAAAAAGCTGAACGTCTGCTCTTTAACCTCATATTCATTGTTTCATTTCAAAATCAAGGTGCTGAAGTACAGAGCCAAAACAACGAAAAGTGTGTCACTGTCCAAATACAGACTACACTGTATAATTACTTTATTTAAGATTATGTTCGTTCGTCTAATTACTTTTCGTCGGTTAAAATGGCGGGACAATGTATAAAAGCGGCTGAAATTGCGACATGGATCACCCAATCACCCAATGTGTAAATATATAATGGCTATTCTGCAGTGACACCTACTGGAAATCCCAGGAAACTCAAACTCACATTATTACCTAACTAACATGTAAACATACTAACATATTAATCTTTATGTGTTATTTTACAGTTGACCCCTGGCCTGCCATGTTAACATGAATGTGTTGTTTTACAGTGTCTACAATAAGGCAAGTGAGGATTATGCTGATGGGTAAGACTACAGGAGGGCAGCGCTTAGTTGGAAACATAATTTTGGGGAGAAAGGCTTTCCCAGTTTCAGAAGCAGAGAGTGAGAGGCATGATGGGTTAGTGGCTGGGAGGCGTCTGGCAGTGATCACCACAGGAGATCTGTTGAGCTCAAATCTCTCTGAAGAGGAACGCTCCCAGGGGATTGGGAGGTGTTTGAGCCTGTGCGCCGGGACCCCATGTGTTCCTGTGGGTACAACAGAAGGGGAACATTACACAGGAGGACCGGGACACTCTGAGGAGGTTCAAGGAGTCTTTCGGTGAAGGAGCTTCAAAGTATGCAATGGTGCTGTTTGTACATGAAGACCATGAGGGACATGTCACTGTTGGTGATTCAGTTAGACCAGGTGATGGTGCTCTGCAGGACTTTATTAAAGACTGTGGGGGCAGGTATCACATCCATAGCCAGAGAAACCATACACAAGTAACTGAGCTTCTGGAGAAGATCCAGGAGATTGTGGAAGAAAATGGAGGCAGTTACTTCACTGGTGAGATCTTTAAACAGTCAGATTTTGCTCTGAAAAGACTGGAGAGCGAAAAGAAAGAAGTGTTTTCCAGAGAAGAACTGGGAGGTAAGAGGAAATCATGATAAAACAAGAGCAAAATATAAAGTAGCTGCTTTTGAAAGTGTTCTTTCTTTTGACCACAAACACTGAATCCCCCTATACCAGCTACTGTAAAGCTAGCAGTTTGTCAAAAATGTCTGTAAATTTGTAAAATATCCTTCATTGCACAAAAAAAACTGTTTGGGCCAAGCAAAACCAAACATGAAATCTGAAACAATATAAAAAACTGAATTATTCCTTTAAAACACAAGGAAGTGAACTATCCCTTTATGTACTTGAGAAAGAATGTAAACCAGCATACTTTTCAATCCTCCAAAACTAGGGATTTATCCTTACTCATTTACCACCCTTTACTTATCCCACAGTTGGCACCAGTCTTGAGTCTTTGCAGCCATTTTCTGATGATGGGCCATCCCCCTAGGATCACTGCTTGACATTCTTTAAATATATTTAGATACTTAAATTATCCAAAAGTGATAACAGAGAGGAGGGGTGATCCATCATGATTTTTAATGTTTCTGCTCTTGTTGGGGTGCTCATAGGTGTTTACTCAGCCAACTGCTCCAGGCCCTTGGCATGTGGTTGGGGAGGAATTAAACTGTTGTAGCACCTAACCTGAGCTTCCTGGTGAGATGTGACCAGTGTTGACTCCAATCTACACTTATGGTGGCGGCCTTCACTGACTGCACCACTTGGGAGTTCCTGATTTAATCCAAAACTGTATATTATGTAAACTATGTACAGAACAAAAAAGAAAAATGAATGTAGAGAGATGAGTTCTGTACAGTATTACACACACTTTTATTCATTCATAATCCCGATGATAAATAACTGATTCCCTTCCTCTATTTTCTCTGTGCCTACAGCTGAATTCAAGAGGGCAATGAGCATGAAACCTGCAGAAGGTAAGTGTTAAATTGAGCTCCCTACCTAGTGCACGTTCAATCATAGATGTTTATTGTATTGTTGTGTATTGAACTACACACAAAATGTGTATTATATTATTATTATTATTATTATTATTATATTCTTGTTTACTACATAAACAAGAACATTAGGGCAACATTTATAGTAAGTCTGAAAAAATGATGTTGCAAAACGTTCCCTTGTTTATTATCAGCTGTGAATGCCAAACGGGACAGCAGAGAGTGTGTGAGGATGGTGCTGGTGGGGAGGACTGGTGTAGGGAAGAGTGCCACAGGAAACACCATACTGGGGAGAGAGGCATTCTCTTCCAAGGCTCAAATGAACTCTGTGACAAAGAAATGCCAGAATGTGACAGGAACAGTAGGAGGAAGAGCAGGAGGAAGAGCGGTAGCTGTGATCGACACTCCAGGCCTGTTTGATACCACCCTCTCTACTGAGGACGTCCAGCAGGAGATCATGAAATGCACGGCGCTGGCATCTCCTGGACCTCATGTGATCCTCTTGGTGATATCAGTGGGACGCTTCACACCAGAGGAGAGAGAGACACTCAGGTTGATCAAACAGACCTTTGGTGACAAAGCTGAGAAATACGCAATGGTCCTCTTCAACAGAGGTGATGACCTGGGTGATGAGTCCATTGAAGAGTACATTGCGGGAGGTCACCCCGAGATTAAGAAGCTGATTGAGGACTGTGGGGGCAGGTACCATGTCTTCAACAATAAGGAAAAGACTGACAGATGCCAAGTCATTGACCTGTTTAAAAAGATAGAAAAGATGAACTGGGAGAATGGAGGAAGCTGCTACACTCACGAGATGTTCCAGGCGGCAAAAAAGGTGATGTCACAAATACAGATATGGAAAGAGGAGGAGGTGAAGAGAGAACTGGAGATGTTAGAGGCCAAGTACAAATCAGAAATAGAAGATTTACAAAGGGAAAAGCAGGAGAGGGAGAGAAGGCTGGAAGAACTACAGAGGGAGAACCAGAAATTCATGGATGGAGAGGGGAAAGAAAACCGCAAACAAGAGGAAAGAAAGGAACAAGATGATTTAATAAATGAAATGACTAAGAAATGTCAGAAACTTGAACAGGAGAAAGCAGAGCTAAAATTCTTAATAGGGAAATACTCAGATAATTTTGAAGCCTCACCAAGAAAAAAGGAAAAACCATGTGTGATCCAGTGAGCTGATAAGAGCTCACATCCTTCTCACATCCTGCTGCTCCACAGTAAATGCGCTGCCCCTTCTCAGAAATTTGGAGATGTGTTGGTAGAAGGCAGGGATTTTGTAGCATTTGTATATTTTATGGAAAGACAAATACAAGACATGCATAACTAGATAATTAGATTGTAACCTTTATTATGTGGAACATATGAATCATATTTTAGTAAAACTGTTGATGTTTCAACCTACTTGCCACATTACTACTCCTGACCATTGAAAAATTGAATATATAATTTTTGGTTAATTGGTATTTAAGCAGCTGTACTCATTTAAGAACAGCTCACATTTAAGTCTGGGGAGAAGAGGGGTCCCTTCTTGCTCTTCTGTTGAATTGATTGTTGCACATATTTTTATAATTAATTTATTATACGATAGTGTTATTATTTCAGATAAGTTTGTTGATGTTTGATATGACCCCGGCTCAAAGGGGCCACAGCACAATCAATTTAAAACACAAACAACAACTTACAAAGTGTTTTTCTTAAAATCTAATCTTAACCAAAATGGAAACTGAACCAACAAAGGGGAAAAATGAGCCAACAAAATGGAAAATCAAAGAAACTAACCTCGAGCTCGAGAACACCACCAATATATTTGCACTTAGAAATCCAGCACAGGTGTCTGCAATTTCAAGTCATGAGTTAGATGAACAGAGTGAAACTCATTAGCATGCAAAAGATTTAAAGAGCCAGCTGGTATATGGATGCAGTGGCGTGCACAGACATTTTGGGGGGCAGGTGCTCAAGTAAAAAAAAAAGGGCACCCCTCTTTTATTTATTGAAAAAAATAACATTACAGTGGCACATCTTGTACTTACTTACATATTTATTTATTTAAATACCCATACACTCATGCAGGTGTTTAATACTCAACAGGTTTCTTCAAAATTACTGTATCAATTCACACAGAGACGATAATCTTTAAGCATTCACTATTTCTGTATCACAAGGACAAGCATTGGCAACAACAAAAAAAACAATGCCACTGTGCAAACTTTAGTGGTCTATAAAATAAATAACCATTCAAAATCAAGAAGTCTTTACACAAAATTGAAAAAAGCTGTTCTCTAAATAAATAAAGTGATAAACCAAATGATTGTCCCCTACATATAGGAAAAGGTTTGTGGCCCTGGGCAATGTAAAATGTCAAAATTACACGGGTGTGTAAGGTAAACCTACAAGCACATCAACAACAGCAACATCCCATCTTAAAAAAAAAGAAGAAAAACCAAAATTTGTCAAAATTTAGCGTAACTTTCAAGCGTTATTTACCCCCCCCTTCCCGACAATGGATGCCTTAGGTCTTCAGGTTTCATATGAATATTGCCATTTCAGTCTAGCTTTAAAAATGAGCCCTCTACAGCCTCTGAGAGTAATGTAATGGAGTTTAAGAGGGCAGGCGTCCTATTTCGAGGCTGACTGCTGCTGTATTGAAATGTTTTAATAGGGGTCTAATTTCACAACAGTGACAAACAATGGCGAGTTAGTTTGGCGACTGGCTTAGGGCAAACACTATCGTTACGTTACCTGGCCTGCTGTCATGTCAAGTGGATGCTGCTGCAGGGCACTGTTTGTGTGGCAGCTGCGTCGACAAGAAAGTCGAAAAGGGAGGGGCAGGAGGAGGCTCGTGAGGTGCGGTCTTGCAGAATTACAACTCAAATGCAATTTTCGGGCATTATTACACGCTTTTAATTGAGAATTGATGCCATGGGCCACATTAAAAAACTGAAATATAAAATTAGAAAAATAAATTAATAAAAAATGTCTTTCAAAAAGGGCACTTATCTGGTCAGAGGGCAAAAGGGCAGGTGCTTGAGCACTACCTGGTGTGCACGTCCCTGTATGGATGCATCATGGAAATAAAGCTTTTTTATTGCATAATCATCTCCTTTTCATAAATGAAAACACTTAAAACTGGTCTGATATCTGTTAAGACACAGTTACAGTGTGTGGATGTTCCACACTGTTTGGTATCTGTTGAGGCACTGTTCAAGAGACAAACATATTTAAGGTAAGTGCTAAATTATAAGACATAACAGTTGAACATACAGTACAATGTAGTATTTAATACCTTTAAATCTAATGTAATGTGTTAAGCTACGGAATTTGATTTAACTATATATGAAAAACTGGACCAAGGTGATATTTGAAGTAGTCACTAATACCTCTTAATGTGCATCTATACCAGGTTGATCCTGCAGGGATATATATATTTTATTTTAGTGCTCCAGAATGTCTTAAACATGTCCTGTACCCTGAAATAGTTATAGTCTTAATGGTCGGTTAATTCCTACAACCTGCTGGTCATGGCTCAGTGCTTCAACCACCTTTTCTGCTCTTGCTTTGCTCTTATTGGGATTTGAAGAATTTTCACTTTCCCCAGACGTCACTGTAGCGTGTTGTCCGTAGGTGTACGCCTTAGAGTTTTACTCCAGACTGCTTAACTGGTGAAGCCACACTGAATCAGAATCATTGGGTGTGCTGGAATGTCAGGTGCACCTCTGAGGTATTCTGTGAGCTGCTGGTACACACCACATATTTGAGACAGAAATGAGAGTCACACACAAAGTGCGCAAAGCAAGTTCTGTCAAATAACTCTAGCTGTGCCCGACCAATAGTCCGCCTCAGCAAACGCATTTTCTCGCACTCAACCAATCACTTGCACACATCACTAATGGAGCGCCCCTTTTAAAGGCGAGACTCGGATCTCTCCCATACTGCTTTGGCTGCGCTGCTCATGTTTCGCTAGTTCTTGTTCTAAAAAATATTTTGCTGCTCACCCTCCACCACCCCAGCCTCCACCTGTTGTTTGGATCTGATTCTATGTACTTGGGGGTTTTTGGTGTATATCTCCTGTTTAGTAGGGGAGATGTGTCGTGCTCTCTGTTTGATAGGTAGTGCGCGCTGGTGCGTGCACTAGAAGCACATAGAGCAGATCCATTCAGCGCCAAACCAAAATATTACATATTCATTCATATATTAAATACGTGAGTTATCTTGACAGAAATAGGAGATATAAAAATATGTACACAAAATATTTACTCAGGACTATAAAACATTCAGAGAACAAATGGAAATTATGAACTGACAGCAATGATATGACAAGGAAGCCACTTTGTAAAATAAGTTTACGTAGAGCACTGAAGCCCTGTGACCTGGGGCAGCAGTGTAGCATAGTGGTTTGGGAACTGGGTTTGTAGGCTTGATTTACAGGTGGGACACTGCAGTTGTACCCTTCAGCAACAGTTCTCAACCCAAAAATGCTTCAATAAATACCCAGCTGTATAAATGGATTGTGTGTAAAGAATGTACGCTGTGTAAGTGGATAAGAACATCGGCTAAATGCCTGAAATTAACTCTAATGATCTGATTTCATCAATAATCTCTGCTGACAGCCCATTTGAGGAACTTCAGTCTTTGATGACTTTCTCTTTCTTTGACTGATGTTAGTTTGTCGTCTAATCTGCGTCTACATCTCTGAGGAATATAATTATCCAGGTTCTCATGGGAGAGAGAAAATAGGATATTTAAAAAAAGTTGAAAGGAACAAACCTGTGAGCATTTGTGTGCATTCAACACAGAGCCTGACTATAATAATAATAATAATACCTTGCATTTATATAGCGCCTTTCACGACACTCAAAGCGCTTAGTGACGAGGGGGAAACTCACCTCTACCACCACCAATGTGTAGCACCCACCTGGGTGATGCAGCGGCAGCCATTTTGCGCCAGAATGCTCACCACATGGACTGTATGCACTTCAAACAAAACCACATAAATACCTAAGAATCATATGCAGTATGTATGATAGAGATGCACAAATAGTGCCCTATGCACAGCAAATATGTATGTTATCAGTGTCAATCAGTAGACGTGTTAATGTATAACTGTTGTTTATGGCAGTGTTGTTAATGGCTAGGGAACTGGTTTTGTTTCCACCCATGAACTTCAGCCCCCTCTGGAGTTTGTGTTCAGGGCCCAAGACTCATTGCCCTTTGGGGTAATCCAGCCATCATGAATACACACCTCTGGCATTCAGTGGCCATCTCAGCTTAACCGTTGATGGTATTTAAATTCAGAAGTACAAAGGAAAACATATAAGCTCTGTATACCAATACAAACAGTGCTTAGGTGAGTTTTTCAGGTTATTGTTATAAAACCATACCTAATCTATGGTACCATACAAAAGTGACCCTACCCTAAATACTCTTCACCAGCTGCGATTGCTTGAGTATGTATGGCTCTCAGCAACAGTACCTCATTTAACCACAGGAGGGGGGCAGTCTCCTGTGGTTTTATATATAAACATCGAACAAAAAGTTTGGAAATTTGTGTTTGGTAGATTATTTCTCTGTTGTAACAATGCTTCTTTGCAATACCTTTTATACTGTTGGAAAGCCTGTTTATTTCCCTTTTAAATGGTGCCCCATTTGTAAGGAACATGCATTTGTGGGATGAGCAGCACAGCTGAGTATGTGGGTTGCGCTCATGAAAAATTTGCCAAATCTTCTCTGCCAATGCCAAACAGCTTATTCTGCTGTTGCTATTGACTCTTTTTTTTTTTAGCTTCCGGTACCCCCAGGTGCTGACAATCAGGTGCCTGGGCCCTGCTACAGTGGTCAATTGGTGTCTGCTCCAAGAATCGGCATGCCACGTTTGTCTGATCTCGATAAGGCCCGTGCGATAGGGCAACTTCAAGCTGGTGTTCCACAAAAGCAAGTTGCGGCATCATTTGGAGTGAGCCCTAGTACCATCTCCAAACTGAAGGCCAAGTTCCATGAAACGGGGGATGTCAGAGACAGACCGCGAAGTGGGCGTCCCAAGAAGACGACACCCCAAGAAGACCGGTTCCTCACCCTTTCAGCACTTAGAAACCGTAGGCTGTCTTCTACAGATTTGTAGTCAAGGTTTGCAGGACGATATGGCACACAGCTTTCGGCCCAGACAATCCGGAACAGACTGCACGCAGCCAATCTCCGGGCTCATAGGGCTGCCAGGAGGCCTGCCATGACTGCCCTTCACCGTCAGGCCCGTTTGCGCTGGTGTCAGCAACACCTGCACTGGAACCTGAACATGTGGAGGAACGTTATGTTCAGCGATGAGTCCAGATTCTGCCTACGGAAGTTGGATCGTAGGGTCAAAGTGTGGACAAGACGGGGAGAACGCTATGCTGATTGCTGCACCGATAGAGTAACACCTTTTGGTGGAGGCATTGTGATGGTGTGGGGCGGCATCTCCATTACTGGAAAAACGAGGCTTGTCATCATTGGAGGCAATCTCAATGCAGAGAGATATCGAGATAAGATTCTGCAACCAGTGGCAATCCCATATCTCCACAGTCTGGGACTGAACTCCATCCTCCAAGATGACAACGCTCGCCCCCACAGAGCGGGGTTTATCGGAGACTACCTCCAGAATTTGGGAGTAGAGAGAATGGAATTGCCTGCCAACAGTCCTGACCTCAACCCAATTGAACACTTGTGGGATCAGCTGGGGCGTGCTATTCGTGCTAGAGTGACCAACACAACCACGTTGGCTGACTTGCGACAAATCCTGGTTGAGGAGTCGAATGCCATCCCACAGCAGTGTGTGACCAGGCTGGTGACCAGCATGAAGAGGAGGTGCCAGGCTGTTGTGGCTGTGTATGGTTCTTCCACACGCTACTGAGGCTCCTGATTTTGTTAAATTAATAAATTGTAAAATTGCCAATATGTCTTGTTTCTTCCTTGTTACTGATAGACTTCAATCATCCAATCCACCAAACAACACCAAACAAGAGTCAATAGCAACAGCAGAATAAGCTGTTTGGCATTGGCAGAGAAGATTTGGCAAATTTTACATGAGCGCAACCCACATACTCAGCTGTGCTGCTCATCCCACAAATGCATGTTCCTTACAAATGTGGCACCATTTAAAAGGGAAATAAACAGGCTTTCCAATGGTGTAAAATGTATTGCCAAGAAGCAAATTTACGAACTTTTTGTTTGATGTTTAGTTACACGTAGTTGTGATAACTGAGAGGTTCTCATGACTGCCCGAACACGGTTTCAGAGTGTTCCCAGGCAAGCTGCAGTTCCTCCTCCACTCCCCTCTCCTCCTGACAACCCAGCAGAGTCCCTGAGTGAACCTCCCAGCCACCATACTCCAAAAAAGAGGGAAGCAACAACAGAAAGGGTGCAAAGGTCACCCTAAGTAAGAGATAAGAGAGATGGATAATAAGAGAGCGCCAGCAGGCCCTGCCAGCCATGGTGTAGACTGTCACAAAAACATGGGAGTACGTCACCAACTTACTGACTCTGGGATGTTTCCACTGGTTAGCATGAAATCCAGTGGCAGTCAAGAGTCCCTGGCATTAGCCACGGAGCTTTCACGGAAAGAGTTTGTGTGTGTGTGTGTGTACAAATGTGTGTGTGTTGGTAGTGTAAGGTGGAGTCAGGTAGAAGGCTGGTTTTGAGAGTCTAAAGTTCATAACGACACACCTTGAGATAATTCAGGCAGGGCTTAGAAAAAAACTTTTGAATACAACCAGACCGATTTTGTCTTAGAAACAATTTTTTTCTGTGTTGATTGATGTACTTTGCTTGAGTCTGAATATAAAGATATATGAAGTATGACCTGCTTTAGATAGTGATGCAGTAATCGTCTTGTAAACATGCAAAGAGATCCTTCTTTTCTGATGGAAAGACGTGCGTCAATACTTGGTAATATGATCAAGGGTCAGAGACGATGGGGAGAGAAGAAGAAGAGTTTTTAAATCTATTTAACTTTTTATTTTGAAGTCTTTTCTTTTAAAATTGGCTAGTTTAATTTCATGTAGTTGTTTTGTTTTATACAGAAAACTTTACAATCATTTAAATTTTATTCTTACTTTAGAAGTTGAGTATATAATTAGATGTTAGAAAAATCATCAAGGTGTAATGACCACAATTATTTGTAAGTATATTCTCTTTTATATTATTTACTTGAGCGTAATAATGTAAAGTTTTTTAAGTATAACCATTGCATTCATTTTCTAGTGTATTTTCTTCGGAACATTCAGTGTATACGAGTATACTGTATATACTTTCTGCCTGTGATCAATACTTAATTTCAGTAATCAGTGTAGGTTGTTTGATCAAATGTAAGCTAAATATATAAATAGAAAAAAGTGTATATTAGTAAGTAATTATTCCTTAAATAAATGTGAGAATGAGTTACTATTACTTTTTGGACAAATACATGTCGGGTTAAGTTTTTTATGTAATATATAATAGCATAGCATAATAGCATTCTAATATTGTAAAATGAAGACCAGATCGTATAGCATAGCAACTAAAAAGAAGATTTTACTGTAAATATATTATTCAAACATAGACATTATCTATTTGCCAGTTGTAACAATGCTTTGTATTCAAGGTCAGATCTAAGGCTTGTCTTTGAAATATGTAACTTTCACTTTTCCCCACAGCGCCATTTTGAGTATTATCTGTTGAGAATAAATTCTTCTGAAATGGCCACGACACGTGAGTAGTGGGGAATTTGTTTTACCTCAATTGCTCATATTTTGGCAATTCAGGACTGTTTTTTAGCTCAATTTTCTTTTGTATTTCCATAAAGCTTCTTTGTGACAGTGCCTCTGTAAAAAAGCCTCTGCAAATAAAATTTAATTGAATTGAATTTGTCCCTGTGAGTAGCTACATAAATGTGTATAAATGTTGTCTGTGACCAGAATGATCTCATGGGAACATTGAAAATGTTTTTATCAGTATGTATTGACAGTCAAACAAACAACAATACACAGTTTTATTTATGTATTTTTATAGTTAATATATTGTATGATGATGTAATTTCACATTCAGTAGAGGAAGAGAAGAGAGAACACTTTCAATTTGTTTTGTAGATCTCATAAGTGAGGAGACAGTTCATGTTCAAGAGAAATCAAAGTGAGAAAATAATAAGAAAAAGAATAGCAATAATAGTAATAACAATAATGATAATAACCATCTTAAAATGGTCTTGAGTGCAGGTGCATGTTTTGAATTACTGGTTTTCTTTAAGTGACCAAAGAGCCTGTGTAGCATATGCAGCATATTAGGGCAGTTTCCATCCATCCATCCATTATGGATGTTTGTGTTCAAGGCCCAAGACTCATTGCCCTATGGGGTAATCCGGCCATGAATACACACCTCTGGCATTCTGTGACCATCTCAGCTTAACCGTTGATGGTATTTAAATTCAGAAGTACGAAGGAAAACATATTATAAGCTCTGTATACCAATACAAACAGTGCTTAGGTGAGTTTTTCAGGTTATTGTTATAAAACCATACCTAATCCATGGTACCATACAAAAGTGACCCTACCCTAAATACTCTTCACCAGCTGCGATTGCTTCAGTATGTATGGCTCTCAGCAACAGTACCTCATTTAACCACAGGAGGGGGCACTCTCGTGGTTTTAGTTGTGATAACTGAGAGGTTCTCAGGACTGCCCGAACACGGTTTCAGAGTGTTCCTCACAACCCAGCAGTCCCTTAGTGAATCTCCCAGCCACCATACCCAAAAAAAGAGGGAAACAACAACAGCAAGGGTGCAAAGGTCACCCTAAGTAAGAGATGAGAGGTGGATAATAAGGGAGCAACAGCAGCCCCTGCCAGCCATGGTGTTGAGACTAAACGTGGCTCTGGGATGTTTCCACTGGTTGCCACTAAATCCAATGGCAGTTAGGCATTAGCCGTGGAGCTTTCTGTGTGTGTGTGCGTGTGCGTGCGTTTGTGATGTGTGTGATTGATAGTGTCTGTGTGGTTGTGTGATTGTGTGTGTGTGGGGGGGGTTGTGTGATTGTGTGTGTGTGTGTGTGAGAGAGATTGTGTGTGTGTGTGTGTGAGAGAGATTGTGTGTGTGTGTGTGTGTGTGTGTGTGTGTGATAGTGTGTGGTGGAGTCAGGTAGAAGTCAACTGTGGAGGGTTTTGAAAGTTTATAACGGCACACCTTGATATTATTCAGACAGGGATTAGTAAAAATAACTTTTGAATACACCCAGACTGAATAATTACAGGCCATTTCACTTTAATTTTACTGGATGATTTTATGTCTTATAAAAACACTTTGTTGATTGATGTACTTTTCTTGAGTATGAACGTATTTTATTTGTATAGTTCATCTATTGTATGATGTGATTTCACATTCAGTAGAGGAAGAGGAGAGAGAACACATTAAATTCTGAATTCATGATTGAGAAATCAGAGAAAATAAGGATAAGAATAATAGCAATAATAGTAATAATGATAACCATCTTAAAATGGTCTTGAGTGAGGTGCATGTTTTGAATTACTGGTTTTCTTTAAGTGACCAAAGAGCCTGTGTAGCATATGCAGCATATTAGGGCAGTTTCCATCCATTATCTAACCCACTCATTACTGGTCAGGGTTGCAGGGTTAGGGCAGTTTAAACACCTAATTATTATAAGCAAATTATTAAATAATTAAATAATGCTTGTGTGTTTGTAACAGGGGATGTGAACACAGAGAAGGATCCGTGTGGAAGACAGCCCTGACTTTGAGCATCCAAACAGTAAGTTAATGCCACTGATCTGTACTGTGTCATGTTGTCCATAAAGCATAATAGTCTCTTGAGTAACAGTATTTTTTTTAAACACATCCTGAATTGGCTTTCAATGGTGTAAAATAGCTAATGGATTATTATATAATTATTTTTTAGAAAATTCTTATGGTCTTTCAAATAGCTCAAGGAATTTTCTAATAATTATGAGATATCTAATGTCACATTCAAAAGGAGATATTAAACCCTTTCCACACCACATTTAATGAGGGTAATTCAGCAAAAGTAGAGTTTTATCAACTGCTGTCATAATGCAAAGTTCATATTTCATCCATAGGCTATTGTACTAATCTGCCTGTCTAAATAACAGTTTATAGTTAAACTCACATGAGTGCCTGAATGTGGATTTATTTTATTACTTTATACCTCCAGTCCTTCTATACATGTCGGGGCAAAAACCCAAATAACCCCAGATCCCTTTCACTAAAGATTCCCCTCCTTATATGTTAAGGAATCAACCCTGGGGACAACCCAAACAGCACACGGACAGATAGGTAGAAAAAAATACAATGTTTATTTTTTCAATTCATTTAAAAACAAACAAGTCCACTCATACACACTAACCCTGGTTCCTTCTCCCCCTTAAACACTCCACCCCACTCCTACTGCAAGCGAAGCCCGTAAGCGGTGGAGTCAGGGCAGGCAAAGCACAGCACACACCCGCAAGGCTGCAACCCGCTTAAACAGCTCACACACCCACTACACCAGTGGTCCTCAACCCTGGTCCTGGGGACCCCCTGTGTACGCTGGTTTTCGTTCCAACCATAATTGCAATACTTGAATTTTAACAAGCTGTTAATTTTTCTTAATTAGGTGTTTTTAATGTTTAGAGCAGGGATCTCAAACTCCAGTCCTGGAGGGCCACTGTGTCTGCTGGTTTTTGTGATTTCCTTTCAATCAGCAGCCAATTTAGGCCTTGGAAACAAGGTGTGCAGACTTTAGCCAATCAATGACTTAAATTAAACACTTAAGTGCAGGAACACATCGAAAACCAGCAGACACAGCGGCCCTCCAGGATTTGAGTTTGAGATCCCTGGTTTAGAGGGATTATTTACATTCTTAAGCCACATTATATTAGTAATAGCTATGCATGCCATGAAGAATAAAAGTCCAATATTCACATTGTGCTGTATTGTAAACAATTAGAGGTAAAAAATGTTTTAACTGATCAAATTAAAGACTGAGGTGAATCAATTGGCTCATAATTGGTGAAATTGTGGACACATGGCCACTAAAACTAACCGTTTGGTAAATAATGAAGAATTCAAAGACAAAGCAAATGATAACGAGCCAAACCTGCATTGTGTTAAGGAAAAAATTATGAACTTAAACTTGTTCAATTACCTAATTAGGAGCCTATTCACCTGACTTCTTTGTAATTGTTTGCAATATAACACAATGAGCATAATGAACATGGGATTTTTTTTTTCTTCAAAGCATGCATAGCTATTGCTAACATAACATGGCTTGAGTAAAGAGTTTAAAGTGTTCTCTCTATACAATTAAAACACCTAATTAAGAAAAAATAACAGCTTGTTAAAATTCTGGTATTGCAATTGTGGTTGGAACGAAAACCAGCATACACAGGGGGTCCCCAGGACCAGGGTTGAGGACCACTGCACTACACAATACACTCCATACACACCTTAAGGAAGGGGTACACTCACTAGTCTCTCCCCTACTAACCGTTATTAAGCTACCCCTCTCCCACTACTCCTGTAGCTCTCGCAGCAGTCTTCCACCCTCCCTTTACCCCTAAGGATTAGTATCCCAGGGCTTTAACCACACAACAGGCATACACAACAGCACACAAAAAAATCAAATAAACTCCGGGGGAGATAGCTTCAGGCCACGCCACTGGGCCAGCCTATAGCTCCCCTCAAAAAAATAGAAAACAAACAAATCCCTCCCCTTCCTGAGTGCACGTCAGGACAGTCTTAAAGGGTAAGTTCGCTATTTTGGACCTTGGACCCTATTTGCGGTCTGTCTTCCATGAACCTGACAGTCCATTTTTTCGCTGATCGGTCCAGTATTGAGTTCGCTACAGATTTCCTGTAGGCTCTCACTGGGCTACAATAGAAGTCAACGGGGCAATTATAAATGTTATGGAAAAACAACGATAAATGTGCTTTTATAGCTCAGTGTGTATTCTTAGTCTCAGTATGCTCTCCTGTGAAATGTAGGCTATCGCAAACGCAAACCGAACGTTGAAACAGTTCCATTTGAAACAGAACTATTTCTCCGACCGCACTACCTCGCACTGACTTCGGATAACATTACCTGCGCAACTTCAGCCTCTCTCTCTTCTATTGCTCTCTTATCATCCATCTCTTGTAGTTCCGTGTATTCTGGCTCAAATCTGTAGCCAGTAACGTCAGTCAAAATCGAATTCTTCGTCTTCGTAATCATTATAGTAATCCATCATCCAAGTTTTTTTGTGCAAAGTGTAGCCTACGTTGCTGCAGGTAAACAAACGCAGACTGCTCACCTAGATAGTTTCGTAAACGGCCGGCACACCTTCCCGCTCCCCTACCCCCGACACAGTACTCCGCGGGAGCAGCGAAAACAAGCAACAGAGAAATGCTTACTTCCAAGCCATGCCAAGCACGTAAAAATGTTCGGATTGAGATACATTTCACAGGAGAGCATACTGAGACCGGTAACAATACACCCTGAGCTTCCAGTCTCATTTATTGTACATGAAAGCACATTTATCGTGGTTTTTCCATAACATTTATAATTGCCCCGTTGACTTCTATGGTAGCCCAGTGAGAGCCTACAGGAAATCTGTAGCGAACTCAATACTGGACCGATCAGCGAAAAAATTGACTCAATGTGTCAGGTTCATGGAAGACAGACCGCAAATAGGGTCCAAGGTCCAAAATAGCGAACTTACCCTTTAAGTTGCGTCTTCCGCGTTCGCCTGGCCACGCCCCCTCCACTCCAGCTTTCAGTCGCACAGCCGGCTGGGGGAATGCTGCAATAAGGAAAGGAACAGCGGACCTGAGGACCAGCACTTTCACCGAGGCAAACACACAAAACACGCCCACACCAGCGTGTTCTACAGCTGGGCACTTCCCTGTCGTAGTGGAGCAAAGCTCCGGTATCCGCCAATACTCCACTCCGGGATCGCCACCTGCCTCTGTTGCACTTGCCACACTCGCCGTTGACTCTCCCTTCAGGTCACGTACTGCCGCTTCCTTTCTCCGGCCAGGCTCAGGTACGCTGCCACATCTCCTGGATCTCCCGCACCACAGCAATGTCCATAACAAAATAAAAAAAACCCCGAACCAAATAAAGAAACAAAAGAAACACACTCGCTCACTCATTCGCTCATTCCGACTTTATAAAAGTAGCAGCCCGGTCGGGATAACCACGTAACGAAATCGGGAGCCTCTCCACACTCCCCCCTCAGTTCCTTACACCGCAGACAAAAATAAACAGCACGAAAGAATCTCGCCTCCACCTGTCCTCTACCTTCCTTTTATCCCCTCCTCAATCAAATGCCAATAATCTCACACCAATCAAACACGCACATCCCACTCACATTCGTTACACGCGCATTCAATCACATTCCTCACGCGGTTTCCAATTACTCCGTTCCCATCCCAATCTACTTTCACCACCGACAGATACAAATGTCCTTTTTTGGATTTCCTATATGATTGTTTTGGAACATGTTCTTTGTCATACATTTAATTATAAAACTGAGCTATTTGCACCAGCTGGCACCTAATCTTTGTCAAGTTAAAAAGGATATAATTATATAAACTGGCAAATGTATACTATTGTTCTAATAATTTTTACAATATTACAAATCTTAAATGATTTGACCTTGTCTTATAGTAAAATTTGTGTCCTGCATTGCAGTGTCAGAGCTGAGGATTGTGCTGCTGGGGAGGTCTGGAGAAGAGAAGAGTAAAGTGGGAAATATCATCCTGAGGAGAGAGGCTTTTGAAACTGAGCCCTCCTTCTTTTCAGTAAAACAGCAGTGTGATAGAGCCAGTGGACAGGTGGATGAGAGACATGTGACTGTGATCAACACTCCAGACCTATTGCATCCCCAGATCTCTCAGAATGAACTAGAGAAGCAGATGAAGCTGTGTGTCCATCTGTCTGACCCAGGGCCCCATGTGCTTCTGCTGGTGCTGCAGCCTGAGAGATTTACAGAGAAGGACAGAGACAGAATGAGGAGGATTCTGCACACTTTGGGTGATCAGGCCTTTAAGTACACAATGGTACTGGTCACCCATGAAGGCTGCAAAACAGATGTTTGTATTGATAAACAAAATGATCCCACAGAGTTGTTTATTGAAGAATGCGGAGGAAGGCATCACAGGTTCAACAACATAGACAAGACCACACCCATAGACCACACCCAGATTATTGAAAAACTGAACATGGTAGTGAAGGAGAATGAAGTACCATACCTCTCCTGTGAGATATATGAGGAGGTAGGATTAGGTACAACATCAACAACAGAGGACTCACAGACAGGAAATGAGCAAGATATGGAGAGAGAGAATAAACCACAGGTCTTGTCTGGAGAAGAAAAGAAAACACAAGAAGAAAAATTTGACATTTTCAGTGAGTATTTATAAACAAATATTCAGATAAATCCTAATAAACATTTTATTTAATTACAAATTAGGCCTTGATGCATTTCAGGATGTGCGATCCGCTAATAAAATCATATTTTGCTTGGTTGGTAAGCTAGCTAGTGATTTCTATTTCCATTGCATTTTTCCCATTAATTTCAAGTCTGGCTGTATGTTTTTCACAAACTGTGTTCTATATTTTGTATTGTGTTTGTTGTGTATTATAACTCCAGAGTTACAAGCCCAATTCCATACACTACTGCCTACGTCAGTGGTTCCCAACCCTGGTCCTGGGGACCCCCTGTGTATGCTGGTTTTCGTTCCAACCACAATTGCAATACCAGAATTTTAACAAGCTGTTATTTTTTCTTAATTAGGTGTTTTTATTGTATAGAGAGAACACTTTAAACTCTTTACTCTCTTAAGCCACGTTATGTTAGCAATAGCTATGCATGCCAGGAAGAGAAAAAAAAACCATGTTCATTATGCTCATTGTGTTATATTGCAAACAATTACAAAGAAGAAGTAACAATTCAGATGATTAGGCTCCTAATTAGGTAATTGAACGCAAGTTTAAGTTCCTTCATAATTTTTTCCTTAACACAATGCAGGTTTGGCTCGTTATCATTTGCTTTGTCTTTGAATTCTTCATTATTTACCAAACGGTTAGTTTTAGTGGCCATGTGTCCACAATTTCACAAATTATGAGCCAATTGATTCACCTCAGTCTTTAATTTGATCAGTTAAAACATTTTTTACCTCCTTTTAATTGTTTACAATACAACACAATGTGAATCTTGGACTTTTAGTCTTCATGGCATGCATAGCTATTACTAACATAATGTGGCTTAAGAACGTAAATAATCCCTCTAAACATTAAAAACACCTAATTAAGAAAAATTAACAGCTTGTTAAAATTCTGGTATTGCAATTGTGGTTGGAACGAAAACCAGCATACACAGGGGGTCCCCAGGACCAGGGTTGGGAACCACTGGCCTACGTCACCAGAGCAGGACATGTTTAGGTCATGCAGGGTTCCTCAGGGTAACACTGCAGTAGTTCCTATCAACCAGTTGTTATCAGTGAGAGATGCGCTACTCCTGCTGGTACATTAATTTGTGACCTGTAGTGTATTGGACATGTGGGTGTGCTTTAGCTGCAGTGTGGCATGTGTGTGGTGCATCAGTGACAAAATCTGTGGATTCTAGAATGGGGAGAAAAAAATGTGGGGAGGGGTGGGGCTGCTAAAAATATAAAACAAACAAATCAACATTTCATAAATTGTACAAACATCGATCTGTTTTTTTTTTCCTTTTTAACAGACAGACCCCAGTGGAAGAGAAGAAGGAGTATGGAAGAACCCCCATTCAGTGAGTAAAGTTAAGAGCTACAGCTCATTAAGTCTGATTTGCATGCACTAGGGCCCATAATAACTATGTTAAAAAGACTCTAGCAGTTGATTAGTAGGATCAGGTGTGTTACTGCTTGGTTGGAACAAACGCCTGCACCCACACCAGTCCTTTCTGGATAAGATTGGGAACCCCTGCTCTATAAAATCATGTTTTGCTGGGTTGGTTAACTAGCTAGTTATTTCTATTTCCAGTGCATCTTTCCATTTCATTTCCAGTTTGGCTGTATTTTTTTCCACATACTGTGTGTATTCTATATTTTCTATTGTGTTGGTTGCATACCATCAGAGGTACCAGCCCAGTTCCCTACACTGCAGCCTACGTCACCAGAGCAGGACATGTTTAAGTCATACAGGGTTCCTCAGGGTAACACTGCAGTAATTCCTCTCAAGCAGTTATCAGTGAGATATGTGCTTCTCCTCCTTTTATAGTAATTTGTGACCTGTAGTGTATTGGACATGTGGATGTGCTTTACCTGCAGTGTGGCATGTGTGTGGTGCATCAGTAACCCCTTTCACACATGCAGCCTTAACCGTAAATTTTCTGGAACATTGCCAGATAGGGGTCATGTGTGAATAAGAGCCGAAGTCGAAATTCCGGAATATCCGCGCCGGCAATTTGCCGGCAAAAGACCTAGTGAGGTTTCCGTAATTGGTAGCGTTTATACAACCAACGCTCTACCCTATGTTGCTAGGATACGTTTGTTTACTTACTATTGAAAAATGGCGGGTGATGAAGTGACAGAGTGTGCAGTTGTACTACAGTTACTCTTGATTATTTATACATTTTCGAGGCAAACGCTGGCAATAATACATCTGTTCCAATCACGAAACACCATTCATAAACAAAAACTTAACGAAAAAATCAGGATAAGTCGGGAACAACTCCGCTTTAGCTTGGCTCAAAGCCAGAGACGTCGCCTGTGGCGGCTGGAGGCTGTACGAGTCTTTCATGTGGCTCGGGGCTCGGCGAGACGAATGTGGGTACGGGAGCGACCCCATGGCAAAGTCTTCTGGTCTAGTGTCATGAATAATTTTGACGACGGGCAGTGGGTTTGTGATGGGTTCACTCACGTACTCAAGAGTAAAGTGGGAAATATTATCCTGGGGGGAGAGGTCCTTTCAGTAAAAGATGAGTGTGAGCACAAGGTCTGGTGAATGGGAGATGTGTGGCTCTGATCAACACTCCAGACTTACTGGACCCTCAGCTCCCTGACAGGAAATTACTCTATCAGATAGAGAGATGTGTTACCCTGTCTGCCCCAGGTCCTCATGCACTTCTGCTGGTGCTGCAGAGCGGGAGGTTTACAGCACATGATAGAACAACATTAGAGAGAATCCTGCACTCTTTCAGTGATGAGGCCTTTAAGTACTCAGTGGTACTGGTCACACATAGGAGTAAAAAATATTTAAATGTTCGTAAGGATCTTGTTGGTAAAGTTGTTGTGAAGTGTAGTGGAAGGTGTCACACATTGTACAAGAAAGATGAGATTGACTGCACCCAGGTTACTGACCTAATGAAGAAAATAGACCAGATGGTAAATGAGAATGGAGGTTTCCTCAGCTGCGAGATACACAAGGAGCCAGAATCAGCTGCACTTGGAGTGATAGAGGGCTCACTGATGGGTCTGAGCAGAAATGGAGAGGAAGCAGAGGTCACAGGCGCTGAGAGAACAGCAATCTGGATCAGAGCGTTTGCTTAGTACCTGTAATGTAATGTAATACATGTGTATTGGTGAAAGAACTAAGGATGTACAACTGAGGATGTACTGAAATGGATACTGGGGAAGTGACTCTCAATATGCTCAAAATGACAACAGCACAGTAAGAAAACAGTCACAGGATAACAGACTCTTCCTCTTTATTCCAGTGGCTGGGGGTAACAGACTGAACTTGGTGTTGTTTGGGAGGAGAGGAGCTGGGAAGACTTCTGCAGGAAACGCCATCCTGGGACAGAGGGAGTCCAGTGTGGATCCCAGCTCCTCTTCAGAGTGGGAGAGGAGAGAGGGAGAAGTGTGTGGTCGCCTGGTTACTGTAGTGGAAATGCCAGCTATGTGGAAAGCACAGCTCTCTGCATCCTCTGTGTCTCACCACTGTGCCTCTCTCTGTGTCCCTGGAGTTCATGCCTTCCTCCTGGTCATACCAGCTCATCCCCTCACTGATGAAGACAAGGGAGAAATAAAAAGGATTCAGGAGTTATTTGGCTCCAGAGTCACTGATTACATGATGGTCCTTTTTACTCATGAAAGTCCAACTAGTAAACATGTTCTTGACTTTCTGCAGCAGAATAAAGACACGCTTCTAAAGATGTGTGTCAATAGGTATTGTGTTTTCAACGACCAGGACATTGTGAACAACCCAATAGGCCCACAGCTTCTGAAGGCTGTAGAGGAGATGAATAAAGCAACAGAAAGCTGCTTTACCCTGGATATGTACTGGGAGGCACAGCTGGAGAGGAAGGACCGAGAGCTGGAGGAGAAGGACAGGAAGATCAGAGAATTAGAAGAAAATATTAAGCGAACATCACTGGGTAAGTTTGGAGGGGTTCATTGTTTGTTTATAATTCATCTTGTGAAAAGCATGACATCAAATAATAATGTAGTGCCCTTAGAAAAGTAATAACACAATGCATTTCAGAGTCTATTACTGAAAATAGCTAACAATTGCACAATGAAATAGCACTGGAATAGGATGAAAAGATGCAGCTATAGCTATATAGGGTTGACTTGCCTTGTCAAACCTATGAACATTTTGTAACTGACTTTAAAAAATGCAAGACCTGTTTGTGATTTGTCCTGTTAATGCAGTGGTTTTTATTATATCAAAAAGCCCCACATTCTGGCATGAAATTAAGAACTTGTGATAGTAATCATGAGAACAGACTATTCCGTCAATTCTGTCACTCTGACTTGCTATCTATGTACTTAATTCTATCCCTGCCAGTGAATTCCAACCATGCCAGTGAATTCTACCAGTGCCAGTACATTCAGAGATATGAGATTCACTGAAATAACATGGGACCACCAACAAAGCAATTTAGAAACACTTGTCTAAGTCATTCTGCTCAGTGATTGTAATGTCATGTAAAAGACACATCATGTGAGGCTCTGCATTTTGTCATGTTTGTGAAATGTTGTCCTGGCTACAGTCATGATACATTTGGTATTTATTTGTATGCATCCTTCACTGAGCATTCTTTCCCCTGGAAAAATATATCTTGTGAAATTCTCTGCATAACCTGCACAGGATAGTGGGAGTGCCACATTGTCTGCAGATTTAACTCCAGTCCTGGAGGGCCGCAGTTTCTGCAGGCTAATCTGCAGTCCTGGTTGGCTGCAGGGTCTGCAAGCTTAGCTCAAGTCCCGGAGAACCTCAGTGTCTCCTGATCGGTTGGTTGGTGGTTTCGGTTGATTGCCAGTTTTCAAGGTGTTTCAACATCAGTTAAGTCATTGATTCAGTGAAGAATCCACACACCTTGTTCTAAAGGCCTTATTTGGCTGCTAATTGAAAGGAATCCACAAATACCTGGGCAATTCCGCAGTAACGGAATTACAATTATGCAGGAAGTTTCCCATTTTTTATTTTGATAGGATAGCAGGGGTATCATCTGAAGTTATAAAACTTTATAATCAGTTAGGCTTTAAAGTGATACTGCAGTCAAAAACCAACTTTTCCGGTTGAAAACCGATGTTTTGGGTTAGATTATAATCATACACAACTGTCTATGTCCAAAAATCTCATGTTTAGTCAAAATAGTTTTATATGAGTTTTTGTGTAGATTTACCAAAACGCTGGTTTCCGGGGATTCGTGACATCACGAGATCCTTAACATAAAAATGGGTGGAGTTTAGGTGGTCCTAGGGGTGGTCTCGGCTGGGCACGTGGTATAAAAGCAGAGACCAACGGGTTTTTTTCTTCTTTGAGACTGAGACCCTTGTACTGTTAACTAGTTAGTTCAAGTTCAAATGCGAATTGCTTTGTATTACTGCTAACGTTAATATTACGACTTCTATCGAGCTACTAAGGCTACGGTCACACTGCAGGCCTTAGTGCTCAATTCCGATTTATTTGGCTGTTCACATTAATTTTTTAATGTGGCCCATATCTGATTCCAGTGTGAACTGATTGCTCTCCTCAAATGACCCGTGCAAATTAACAAAAACAAAAGACATAGCGCCTGTTACACAGCCTGCAGAAATAAACAACAACAAAAAGGAAGTCATCAAAGTCACAGCTTCTGCGTTAATTTTAAAGTTGATGTGCAGTGGAGCTAATGATAAGGGTGAGGAGACAGGAAAAAATCCAAGGTTTTTACTAGCTTTTTGTGCTGCCATGGCTGCTACTGTGCAGAGTGACTCGTGAATGCGAGATCGGAGCCAGGAATGGGGGGACCGTGACATGGGCGGTTTAAGTGAAACTCAAGCAAGGCATGAAATTAACCTCGCTCACTTGCCTGGGCGAGGACGGGCGAGTTAAGAAAATGGAGCGCTTGGCCGTTTGGCTAGTGACACTAGTCGATATAACATTTATAAAACGGATAGTTCCGGGATGCAGATTGGTCAATACAGCGTTCCAGCCGTGTTAAAATACACAATATAAAAAAGCTATCACACGACACATCTGTTCAACTTCATTGTTCGAAATAAAGTTTATAATAATATGTGTAACGTATAGCCTAGCATGCGCACCCTTAGATTAAACTGTTGACACACTATTGGACCGACAACCATAACGTTCAGTAAGCAGCTAGCCTACATGAGAAAACCGTGAATAATGAATACCGTGCAACAAACCAAGACAATAATATGGACAGTTCTAACATTATTTTAAAACACAAAACGGGTAACGCAGCTGTCCGCGAATGATATAAAAACGTTGCCTACTTCCGACTTATTATGGTGTATCGTTTGTGCCCAAAAAAATCCACTGCTTTGCACATTTCCCACTGATCTAAAATGACAACACATGATAATATAATGTGAATCTGTTGATAACCTACCCTGTACAATAGTGAGTTAACTAGCCCGTGCGCTAACGTTCTAATGCCCTGCTAGCTGCATCAAAAATTACGGTAAAAAGTCACATTAATTCCGATCTGACAGACTGTGGTCGCTTTGCCACAATCGGTTATGTAGCAACATCTTCGCGAGGAAGAGTCTTCCACCACGAAGGAATCCTTTCAAACTCCTCCACCTCAAAACTCCCTGCAGTACTGCTGTCACTCTTGTCGCTTGCCATTTTGTTGTTTGTTTAGGTGGGGAGAGAGCAGGAAGGGGGCTGAGTCAGTTCACCAAGACACACCCTTTCACTCCTTGACCGTATGAATATTCATAATATGACTACGTGGCACCATCGTCATATGACCACACCTACTCACGAGTTCCAGTTCAAATTGAAGCGGTAAAAAGGGCCTTAGAAAAGCCTCTGCAGTATCTCTTTAAGACTTATCCACAGCAAGTAAATTTAGGGCCAAAATTTCTGTGAATTGTAATTCCGTTACCGTGGAATTGGCCACCTGCAGACACTGCTGCCCTCCAGGACTTGAGTTTGACAGCCCTGAGATATACAGTCTGAAACATTTGATAGTTTTTTTATGATGCTCTTACTTCTCAGAAATCTTTCTCTGAACTATACTGTGTTTCTTCATTTTGTAGGTGTTGAGGGTAAAGATCAGAGCTCTGACTGTGTGAGGATAGTGCTCGTGGGGAAGACAGGAAGTGGGAAAAGTGCCACAGGAAACACCATACTGCAGAGGGAGGAGTTCCAGTCTCAGCCCAGTATGACATCAGTGACGACCTGCTGTCAGAAAGCAGTACAGAAAGTAGCTGGCAGGCATGTTGCTGTAGTTGACACGCCGGGTCTCTTTGACACATCAGTATCTAATGAGGAGGTCCAGCAGGAAATATCCAAATGCATCTCCTATTTGGCCCCAGGACCTCATGTGTTTCTCTTAGTGCTACAGATTGGAAGAATCACAAAGGAAGAGAGGGACATATTGCAGCTCATTAAGAGTACCTTTGGTAAAATGGCTGAAATGTTCACCATAGTCATGTTCACAAGAGGGGATGATCTTGATGAATCCATTGAAAGTTACATTAAGAGGAATGATGCTGCAATCCAGAACCTGATTAAAGACTGTGGAGACAGGTTTCATGTGTTCAATAATAATGACATGAGCAACCGCACCCAAGTGTCTCAGCTGCTGGATAAGATAGACATGATGGTGCGGAAGAACGGAGGAGGCTGCTACACCAATGAGATGTTCCAGGAGGCAGAAACAACCATAAGGAAGGTATGGGAAAGAAAACTGAGAGCGAAAGAGGAAGAGATTCAGAGAGAGAGAGAGATGCTGGAGGCAAAATATGAAGAGGAGATTAAAGAAATGAATATGAGGATGAAAGAGCAGAAGCTTAAAGAAGAGGAAGAACGAACCCTTCGGGAAAAAGAGTTGAATGAAAAAGAAGAACATTTAAGGAAACAGCTAGAAGAGTGGAAGAAAAGAGAGCAGGAGGAAAAAGACAGAAGAGACGAAGAAGAGAAAAAGAAGGAAAAGCAAGAATTGGAATGGAAGAGTAAAATAGATGAGATAGAGAAAGAGAAAAGGAGAATGGAAGAGGAGTGGAAAAATGAACGAATAAGGAGAGAGGAGGAGGAGAAGAAAAGGAGACAGGAAGAAGAGCAAGAGAGAAGAGAGTGGGATGAGAAACAAAAGAAAATGAGGGAAGAGTTTGAAAAAGAAAGGGAACAAGGAAGACAAAAGAGAGAAAAGGAAAGGAGAGATAAAGAAGAAGTGGAGAGAGAGCTTGAAGAAAAGAAAAAGCAGTTGAAAAAACAACAAGAGGAATGGGACAAGGAAAGAAAAGAGGAGAGAGAGAGAAGCTATAAAGAGGATGAGCAGAGAAGAGAGGAGGAGAGAAAAAGGCAGGCAAAGCTGCAGGAGGAATTTGAGAGGGAATATGAAGAGGAGATGAAAGAAAGGAGGTGGAAGATGGAAGAGCAGAGACTTAAAGTACAGGAGGAAATAACCCTTCGGGAAAAAAAATTTAAAGAAAAAGAAGAACATTTAAGGGAAGAGGTAGAAGAGTGGAAGAAAAGAGAGCAGGAGGAAAAAGACAGAAGAGACGAAGAAGAGAAAAAGAAGAAGGAAAAGCAAGAATTGGAGTGGAAGAGTAAAATAGATGAGATAGAGAAAGAGAAAAGTAGAATGGAAGAGGAGTGGAAAAGAAGGGAAGAGGAAGAGAAGAAGAGGGTAAAAAGAGATGAGAAAGAGCGGCAAGAACTGATAGAAAAACAAAGAAGAGAAAAGGAAGAAATTGAGGAAAAGCAAGCAGAAGAAAAGAAAAAGAGAGATAGAGAAGAGCAGGAGAGGAAGAACTGTGAGGAGAGAGAAAGAAAGGAGTGGAAACGGAAAATTAAAGAGGTGGAGAAAGAGAAAAAAGAGGTACAGGAAGAGATGAAAAAAAGAGCTGAGGAATGGGAACAGGAAAGGAAAAATGAACGAATAAGGAGAGAGGAGGAGGAGAAGAAAAGGAGACAGGAAGAAGAGCAAGAGAGAAGAGAGTGGGATGAGAAACAAAAGAAAATGAGGGAAGAGTTTGAAAAAGAAAGGGAGCAAGAAAGACAAAAGAGAGAAAAGGAAAGGAGAGATAAAGAGGAAATAATGGAGAAAGAGCTTGAAGAAAAGAAAAAGCAGTTGAAAAAACAACAAGAGGAATGGGACAAGGAAAGAAAAGAAGAGAGAGAGAGAAGCTATAAAGAGGATGAGCAGAGAAGAAAGGAGGAGAGAAAAAGGCTGGCAAGGCTGCAGGAGGAACTTGAGACGGAACGAGAAGAAGAGATTCAGAAGAGAAAGAAGGAAGATCTGGCCAGGAGAGAAAGAGATGAAAAAGAGCGTAAAGAAATTGAGGAAGACTATGAAAGAAAACTTAAAGAAATGAAGAGGAAATATGAAGAAGATGCTATAAAGCAAGCAGAGGAATTTAAAGAGAAATCCTACAGACTATGTGTAATGCTATAATGCTGCAACAGGCATGCTTTCCTGAGAACATTCCATACCATTACTTCAGTGTAGGCCAAGATCTTGATGTGAGATGGACCATTTGGAATTTTGGTTTTAAAAGCATGAATATTGGGACATTTTTTCTTTTATAATTTTGAATGGCCAATAATGCTGACACTGCAAGGCTCATTGTAACCTCAGCTATCGATTACGGAGAGCACAGACAAGCATGTGCGCATAACATGTGCTAGTCTGTGTGCGTAACACATCTAATTCACAGATTATTTCCACTATAAATGATTTTCCATTTCAGTTTGATGTGGCACATAAGGTTTCATTGATCACATTCTCTTGAGATGGTAAGATGAAAAAACACAGGGCCAAGTTACATTAAATAATTTAGGAAATATTAGGTAGCATTGCATTGGAATAGAGATAGTTCAATTAGTATGAGTTGCAATAGGCAATATTATTAGTTTTGATTTAAATGCTTTTAAAGGCCGGCTTAGTTTTTGCAAGTTGGAATTAATGACTTACAGACAGTGCTTTGTAGGCTATGCGTGAGTAACCTTTTTTTTTTTAACATTGAAAACGTTTTTTGTTGAGATTATCTTTACAGCAGAGGGCTCAGTGTCAGTTTGATGGAGATCAGTGTCAATTCCAGAAATGCCCATTATGAGGGAATGCCCTACATATATGCGTCGCAAGGTCCGGCTTCTACCATGTAGCTTACCGTTCACTATATTTGTTGTGAAGGTTCAAAACATGAACAAAACAAACAAAACACACCTTCATTGCTTGGTCCTTTGATAATGTTAAAATTGTATAAAAATGATGCGTTTATCACAAGCAAGTGTTTTAAAGCACTGCAAACGTACCTAACCTGTCATGGACAATGTGCATTCTGGCCGATGAAATTTACCTCTATATGGCCCAATTAAAAAATCTCTGCTGACATACAAGTAATTTTGCTTTAAGGAATACCATTTGAACATGTGAATTTCGAATACAAGTATTAAATTGATGTAAATGTGAATGTATTATTTGTAATTTAACAAAATGTGAACGGTCCAAAATGCTTTCTAAGGGAATGTTTACATTGAAGATGTGTGTGAGGGTGTGACCTCATCCTGAGGAAGAGGAAGGAGTCATGGAGAACAGGTGTTGGTGAGAAGGAGAAAAACTTGTCTAGTAGTGGTGGAAGTTTTTAAAACCAGGAGCACGTTTCTATGCGGTAATGCCTGCACTTTATCATGCCTTTGGTTCAGCCCAGCTGAATATAATTTTATTATATTTCATATCAAAGGAGAGATAGAGTGGCCATTGGGCCAGGGCCCACTTTAAGGGTGCAGGAGCTTTTTTGGAAAAAAACCTTTGCAGTGGATAGCACTGTCGCCTCACAGCAAGTAGGTACTGAGTTAGTCCCGGCCGAGGGCCTTTCTGTGTGGAGTTGCATGTTCTCCCCCTGTCCGCATGGGTTTCCTCCAGGTACTCCGGTTTCCTGCCACAGTCCAAAGACATGCAAGTTTAATTGGAGACTCTAAATTGCCCGTAGGTGTGAGTGTGTGACTGAATGGTGTGTGTGTGCCCTCTGATGGATTGGAAAACTGTCCAGGGGGTATTCCTGCCTCTCGCCCAATGCATGCTGGGCTAGGCCCCAGTGTCCCCGTTCTCCTGAAGCGGGTTAGGTAATGCATGGATGGATAAATAGAAGACATTCATAACAAGATAACTAGAAACTATCCCTTACGAGTAACATGTGAGTCATCTTTTGTAAAACTGCTGATGTCTCACCCTGCTGGGCACATTACTACTCCTGAGCATTAAAAATCAAATCAAATCAATATTTATTTTTATAGCGCATTTCACAACTAGTTGTCACAATAGGCTTTGCAGAAAAACCCAGCCTAAACCCCCCACAAGAGCAAGCCAAAGGCAACAGTGGCAAGGAAAAACTTCCTGGTGTAACTAGGAAGAAACCTTGGGAGGAACCAGACTCAAGGGGGGAACCCATCCTCCTCTGGTCGGCTCAGGGTCTAGGGCTTAAAGACCAGCATGGTCAAAACAGCCAATGTCCATGTTAATAGAATTAGCAGCAGCTAGATGACAGTCCAGATGTGGCGGCAATGATGGTGGGGAACCGGACGCCGATGGCGGCGGGAGCAGCGGGTAGCGGTGGTGAGGATGGGAGGGGCAATCGGCGACGGAGAGGAAGCCGGACAGCAGCGGTGAGCGGTGAGTCCAGTTGACAGCAACTGTTGAGATATGGGGCATAAGCCCCACCGGCAGAATGTTAAAAAAAAAGAGAGAGAGAAAAACAGTTAGGGAAAGTGTAAAAAAAATCAATAAAAAAAAATTATAATTTATTGGTATTTCAGCAACTGTACTCATTTATGAAGTATGTGGAGGAGGGTGTTCTTGCTGTTCTGTTAAATTGATTGCAAACAATTTTGTAATTCATCTATTATATAATAATGTGAATTTATTTTATATAAGTTTGTTGATTCTCAATATAAATCTGTTAATTTTGAATTTGACATATGTAAATGCAGATGGAAAAATAAAGGCTTTTTTGCATAATCCTCTGCTTTCCATTGTAAGAAAAAAAGGAACGCCTCCGAAGTTCGTTGAAAATAACAAAGTTTATTCTTCGTAACAGCAGTTGTCAGAGATACAGCAATGCACTCTGGATTCAGCGGAGTAAAATCTGAATCCTGTTCTGTAAAATGGATGACTTTAAATACCATTTTAGGGCTTTGTTTTCTACAGGCAGGAAACAGAAATGTGTATTCAAAATTATGTGCTTGATTTAAGGAAGACACTGTTTGGCTCCCTTAGATCAATCAGTCTGTCCATCAGTAGGGGGTCTGAAGGTGCAACTTCCCGTGGTCTAACCAGGAACCAGTCTATTGTATTGCTAATCTAATTTCCTTGGTTGAAATAGGCCTTGATCACTCACTCCCAGCTGCTATTCTATAATTGAAGACTATGCCTAACAGTGGCGACAAGTCACTGCTTTCACTTACAATTTAACCTACATTGTATTTATGATAAGTTGGTTGATTCGGCCGGCGGCGTGGTTGATTTGTCAGTGTTTGAGTGGATCATGTCAGTTTAGAATCTTACAATCCCCCCTTTGATGCTTATCTGCCAGAAAGCATCACTTCACCCAAGTCTGACAAACAACATGAACACCTCATTCCCAAGAAGTGTGCCAGTGGCGGTGCTGTCCTGTCTTAGGTTGCCCTCTTTTGGCTTGGAGAGTCTTACCCGTCATGGGATCCAGCACCACACCCAGCTGGACTTATTGCCATATTCTGCCATGCTCTTACCTGGTGGAACTTATCATAATTACAATTTTATTGAGAATTTAGACTAGTGATAAAAAGTCAGCTGCCAGGAGGAGGTAGATCTAAGGACTACTTCATCCAATTTGCCTGTCTGATGATGTCGCTAGAAAACCCAAAATTCTGCTGCTTCAGAAATGAACACATAATACAACATAAACTTTGAAACACAATAAAACTAGACAAACACATACGGCTGCTTTGAATGTCAATTGTAAGTCACCATCATGCATCTGGTTTAACAGTTTCTCCGAGGAGACCATCAATAAAGTCCATGAGCTTTCGTCCAGTTGGTGTAGATTTGTGTTGTTTTGCCACAGCGCCCTGATACTTCAAAATTTTGGTCGTCAGTAGGTCTTTGTACATCCCCGTCACGCTTTCCCGCCTGCAGTGCTCATCCATGTCAGGTGACCAAGCTGTCAGGTTGACGAGGACTGGAACATGGACCCACTGGATGTTGTTGACCAGAACTCCTGGGTAGGGCTGTGTCATCACTCCTGATTGGGGGGCCATCCGTTCCTCTGGACATCCTCCTATCACCACGGCTGGCAGTATCATTATCATGCATATGGTCCACATTTTAAACAGGTGCCTGAAACAACAAATGAACAATTACTCCCCCTCCCCCCCCCACATAACAGGTGCCTGAAACATACAAAACAATTCATTTTGAACAATAATACAAACAATTAAATGACAAACAATAATACAAACAATTAATTTGACAAACAATAATACAAACAATTAATTTGACAAACAATAATACAAACAATTAATTTGACAAACAATAATACAAACAATTAATTTGCCCTCCCAATACATATGCAATAGACACCAAAAATGGATAACCCCCCCTTGATTGTAGACATACTATTAAGTATCTGACTGCAATCATTAATCCTCCCTCTGCTCTGCTGTTGCTTCCTGATCTCCTTTCAAATGTCTAACCTCTGCTTGTAATTCATGCAAAGTTTTAAGGAGGGCACAATAACTAAGCCTCTTCCTATGAGAAGATCTGCACTGTCTTGCTATGTGCCCATTGATCCCACATGCAAAACAAACAACCCAATTTGTCTCCTTATGAAAATGTCTGCATTGTCTTGCGATATGTCCTCTATCCCCGCATGCATAGCAGACAATTGCCCCACCTGAATCACCTTTTTTACATTGTCTTGCTATATGTCCGCTCTCCCCACATGCATAGCATACAACAACTCTGCTTGGATTGAATTTAAGGGGCCTTTCAGATCTAGCATGCCTACCATTGTTAGGCACATGTCCTTCATTTCCTGATGAAACAGATTTACGGAAAGAGGTATTATGTGATGATTCCCTCCAAATTGCTGCTATGGGCTTAGTTGGGTTATTGTGTATATTGATGTTATATAACTGAGTCATTTTTGCAACTATATCGGAATATGGTGTGTTGGAATTTATGTGTAGTGCAAGGGCAGTTTGTGTGTGTGTGTCACATTGCGAAATTAAAGCGGATTTGAACATGGGATCCTGCTGCGTCAGATTCGCTACACCGCTGTACGAACTAAATGCTTCCCACAATCTCGCGGCATATGCTGCTGGATGTTCGCCTGGTGACATCACAACCTCTCTTATCTTGTCCCAATCAACCGAGCGTGTCCCTAGCACCCCCAACAATGCAGTTTTCCTGTCATCTTTCTTCGCATTCCTGTTGTAAATGTTCTGAGGGAGCGCACTAGCTAACGCATGGGGCAAACAAGCAGTCAATATTACGCAAGCATCAGCATCTGTCAAACGATGTAGGTCAACCATCCTCTCTAAATTGGCTAAAAACTCCACGGGGTCTCGCCTTGCAGGCTCATAGGTACCAATATTTTTAACCAACGATTCTATTTCACTGGGTGTCAATGGTTTTACAGTCGTCATGGTCGTTACACGGTCTGCCCCCTCCCCAGGTACAATCGTCATTGTCTCATGCACTGGTGCCACAGGGAATTTCACCGTACAGTCAGAATTGCTGTCCCACGTATTATCTGTGTTATGTTTACCGGGTTTATTCCAGAAATCACGCTCACTGTAATCTGTCCGTTCTACACGATGCTCCGTATATTTATTGCATTTTTCAAATAAACAATCATATGCGTTTTGTAACTTTTTTACCTCTGTGTGGGTATTATCCAATTCGCGCTGTAACTCAAAATTAAATTGCTTTAATTCGGCAACCTCTTTACGCAGATCTAATTGTATCTCGGCATTCAAATTAGCGTGTACGTGATTACTTTTAATAGCTGTTTGGTTCTCCTCGATCTGTTGCTTTAAATTGTCGTTCTCCACTTCAAGAGCCTCTAATCTCTTGCTGCATAATTTATATGAAGCAAGAACACCCGTCATAGCTACCGCAATCTTCCCTTTTTTATTTAATTTGCTAACCTTTGGGTGGCTCTCAAATTGGGACACAGCCCATGTATACGGCTTCTCCTGACTTTGAATGCCTTCTAGAATGTCATATTTGCCGTGCTTGGCAATGTAACGAACCATAAAGCTCTCCATAGCTATATTCTGACAACCCAAATTACCCAGTTACTTTAGGATAATATAAATTACAGTTGCTGTTCCAGTGCTTCGGACACAGCCAACTCAACTCTTCCAGTTACTTTAGGAAGTATTCACTTACAACACCCAATTATCCAGTTACTTTAGGATAAAAAATAAATCACAGTTGCTGTTCCAGTGTTCGGACACAGCCAACTCAACTCTTCCAGTTACTTTAGGAAGTATTCACTTACAACACCCAATTATCCAGTTACTTTAGGATAAAAAATAAATCACACTTGCTGCTCCAGTACTTCGGACACAGCTAACTGAACTATTCCAGTTACTTTAGGAATTACGTTTAGACTAAATGTCCCAGTACTTCGGGCACATTAATTCTACCGACCAGTTACTTTAGGCCTAGCTACCCAGTACTTCGGAATTAAAATTGGCCTACAACACTCCTACTGTCAGTTACCAAACAAACAATGTTTCAACAAAGTTTCTCCCGTCCAGGTCGTTTTTAACCAGGGGGATTTTGCTATAGCCTATCTTAAAACCAGCATAAACACAAGGAACCAAATCTCTTACCAAGTCGTTTTAGTGGTCCCAGTTATCTTGAATAAATCGCCGTTGGTGGGTTTCTTCTGTCACCTCGTCTCCAAAAGTTCTTCTGGTTTTCTTCAGGCTTCTTGAAATCACCTCCTGGCTGGGTTGGCTCGCCAATGTAAGAAAAAAAGGAACGTCTCCGAAGTTCGTTGAAAATAACAAAGTTTATTCTTCGTAACAGCAGTTGTCAGAGATACAGCAATGCACTCTGGATTCAGCGGAGTAAAATCTGAATCCTGTTCTGTAAAATGGATGACTTTAAATACCATTTTAGGGCTTTGTTTTCTACAGGCAGGAAACAGAAATGTGTATTCAAAATTATGTGCTTGATTTAAGGAAGACACTGTTTGGCTCCCTTAGATCAATCAGTCTGTCCATCAGTAGGGGGTCTGAAGGTGCAACTTCCCGTGGTCTAACCAGGAACCAGTCTATTGTATTGCTAATCTAATTTCCTTGGTTGAAATAGGCCTTGATCACTCACTCCCAGCTGCTATTCTATAATTGAAGACTATGCCTAACAGTGGCGACAAGTCACTGCTTTCACTTACAATTTAACCTACATTGTATTTATGATAAGTTGGTTGATTCGGCCGGCGGCGTGGTTGATTTGTCAGTGTTTGAGTCGATCATGTCAGTTTAGAATCTTACACCATCAATAAAAGCACATTAAAACCTTTCACAAGTGATCCCGTGTGTGGATGGGCCCCACGGTCAGGGAACTTTTAATGCTCGGCAGTGTAGTATAATGGAGCGGGAGTGTAGTATAATGGTTAAGGAACCGGCCTTGTAACCGAAAGGTTGCAGGTTCGATTCCCAGGTAGGACACTGCCATTGTACCCTTGAGCAAGGTACTTAACCTGAATCGCTTCAGTCTATATCCAGCTGTATAAATGGATAATATGTAAAACATGATTAAAAAAAAGTTGTGTAAGTCGCTCTGGATAAGAGCGTCTGCTAAATGCCTATAATGTAATGTAATGTAATGTAATGCTCTCTTTGCATGCCATGATTTCCTGATTTCTGTAATATATATATATGATTGAAGCTTTGTGACCTGGGACAGCAGTGTAGCATAGTGCTTCTTAGGGAACTGGGTTTGCTTCTTAGGGAACTGGGTTTGTAGGCTTGATTCCCAGCTGTGGCACTGCTGTTGCACTTAACCTGAATTGCTTCAGTAAATACCCAGCTGCATAAATGGGTTGTGCGTAAAGAATATAAGCTGCGTAAGTCACTCTGGTTAACACCATCTCTGAATGCCTAAAACAAACTGTAATGATGACAGCCCATTTGAGGATCTTCAGTCTTTGTTGACGTTCTCTTTCTTTGACTGTCTAGTTTGCAGTCTAATCTGCATTTACATCTCTGAGAAATATAATTATCCAGATTCTTCTGGGAAAGAGAAAATAGGACATTTTTAAACAGTCCCAAGCATGAAAGAAACATACATGTGTGCTGCCAATGTGTAACTAATGTTAATGTGTAACTGTTTTTTATGGCAGTGTTGTTAATGGCTAGGGAACTGGACTTAAATGAAGGTTGTTTTTCCACCCATGAACTTCAGCCCCCTCTGGAGTTTGTGTTCAAGGCTCAAGCCTGCTCGTCCTATGGGGTAATCCAGCCATGAATGCTGACAGCAAGATGGAAAACAGTCTCCACTCTGCTTAATGAAATAGCAGCAAATGCTACAAAATAATAATAATCATAATTACATTTTCCTAAGAGTTCTCTCCAGCCTCTCACCCTTACAAAACTGTATAGTTTGCTGCAACCTTGCAGCTAATATGTAGCGCATTTGCTGCAAACTAAATTGTTTTCCACAAAAAAATTAAATTGTTTTCCACAGTAGTGGCAAACTAAAAACATTGCCAGAAGTGATTGCCAGTTCCCACAAAGCTAATTTGCATGTGAAAATATGGCCTATATTTTTGTAAGGGCAAAAGTCTACCATTACATTCCTACATACAGTTAAATGCGAAATGATTAGGACAGTCATGACAAATTGTGTAGTAAACATGTTGTAGTAAAGAATATGATCTGGGTGTATGAATTGTGTGTATGTGTTGTTTGTTCAGAACCCTCACATCCCTCTCACCTTGTTGGTCACTTTTCAGTCATCTGGTCATTCAGGAGCCTGCGGTCCATCTGCCTGGTGTCAGGAGTGAGAAGCAGTGCTGAGTCTCAGGTTAGCTGAGAGCGTTGCAGAGATGGGACAGACCTAAACAAATGATTGGGCATTCCAAATTGGGAGATTGTGATAGATATGGGTGTAACACACACACACACACACACACACGCGCACACGCACACACGCACACCACACACCACACACACACACACACACCACACACCACACACACACACACACACACCTCACACACAATTTGCAACATTCAGGCACTTCCTGTCCAAAATGGGTTCATTGGTGTGACCTCATCCCGAGGATGAAGGAGTCATGGAGAACAGGAGTTGGTGAGAGAAGGAGAACAACTTGTCTAGTCATGCTGGGAGTTTTCAAAACCAGGAGCATGTTTCTATGTCGTAATGATAGTGATTCCACATTAGCATGCTTTTCGTTCAGTCCACCTGAATAGCATTTTTTAAATATTTCACAGCCAAGGAGGAATAGATTGGCCATTGGGCCAGGGGTGCATGAGCTTAGATATGAAAGCGTTTATGGTAGTCTGCCATACAATATCACGTAACTGCATTACTGAGGAGATTACCCTTTCTCCTTTTACTTTGTTTCAAAATCACACGTTTAGTGGCCACATATTTTTTGTTTATATTTTGTCATTTTGAAAATCTTAAATGTACCGCTCCTTTGAAATGGAAACAAACAGAAAAATTCCAGGCCCAGGGGAAAGGGCTGAAGGCTGGACTGCTGTGGGCCTGAGGACAGCTTCCTGCAGCTGGGGGGTGAGTCCACCTGTTTCCCTGATTGGTTTGTGGAAGCTGCTTTGCTCATATTTAGGTTTGGTTTTTCTCACATATTCCACACCTTTGCTTTTGGTAAGAGACCATTTTGGCACATCTTTGGGGCCTGAAGAGAGGGATATAACACAGAAAAAGATAATTATTATTAAATTGCCATATACATACTGTGGTATCCATTTATCTACAGTATAATAAAATCACACATACTGATAAATTCAAGGTAAATTTCAAAGAAAAATATCAGCTCTTACAGTGGGCTTAATAGCAAGAAAGAGGTAGGGTGCATTTTAATGCATCATGCCTAGTCTATTGTGTCAAACAAGCATATCCCACCATTACTTATCTTACCCGACCTATTCATGACCATTTTGTTTACCCTGACTATTCAGTTGGATTGGCCGCAGTCTGAAGCCCTTAGCAGCAGTACCTCAATTAGCCACAGGAGGGGGCACCACCTCCATTCATTCCAAAAACATCCTGCCAAGATGACAATATGATTTCAAATAAATTACCTTTACATAGTTGTTTGTCTAAATTACAATAGATTTATTAAAATAAGAATAATATGAATTTATCCAGCTACTTGTGCTTTTATCTACATAAATTGCAATAAAATGTCAATTATTTATATGTATTAGTTTTGAATACTATCATGGTGCAATTAATTCAATGTAGTTAAACAAATGTGCGAGTAAATATATCCCATGCACAAATATACATAAAATTTGTGCTCACTATAAACAGTGAATATTATTTGTTGCCTCACAGCAAGAAGATACCAAGTTCAAATCCCAGCCAAGGGCCTTTCTCTGTGGAATTTGTATGTTCTACAAAGATACAACCTAGATTGTTCTATGCCTGCAGTTCTTAAACATTTTTAAATACAAAAGGATTGAGCAGTTGGAGCTTTCCTGGCAGTGTTGTATAAAATCTGTGAGATGCCAAACAACAAGTTAGGCAAGTTTTCTTTGCTGCTTGTTTTCAAAAAATATATTCTGGTTTGACAACTCACAATTATACAAGCTGCCCTCATCGTCGATAGAGTCATGATGTCTGTCTGTGTGACTCAAAGTCAGTGTGGGGAGTGCAGAATGGGACATTAGACAGAAGGACAGATGGACACAAACTGTGAGTCCAGGTGAGTCCAACTCTGGAAACGCCTTGCAGCTGGAATTTCTGCATGGGGCAAAATAATAATAACAATATGAATAATAATGGCTTGCATTTACAGTATATAGTGTATATAGAACTCCTCAACCGCATGTTTAGCACTCGCCCGGGTGATGCATGGCAGCCATTTTGTGAACAGAATGCTCATGACACAGCAGCCAGGTGGGGAGAGAGAGAACAAATTTCGACAATTAAAAAAAGTTAAACTAAAATGTGTTTTCAGTACCAATTTTGTGTAAAGAAGGACCTTGCTTTACTTAAATATTTATCTTTATTTTTACATCTTAAAGAGGTCCATTGTTTAACTAATGTCAGATTCCAAATTATGCTACCAAATAATCCTATGTAAGAGGCATATGAATAAATCAATGAATAAGAAATTGAATGAAATCAATAGATCATATTTTGGCCATTTATATATTCCTTCTGGTGAACTTAATTCTGAAGTTCTTCAGCTTTCTGATGTAATATTTAAAAAAATCTGTTCAACATTTGCCGAGGTATGATACATTTTTCATTTATCTGCTCTCAGATCTCTGTGACTTTCGAAGGCAGCAACATTTTATTATTGAAAATATTACAATTTTCAGAGCATTGTTGTATATATAAGTGAATACCAAAGTAATTTAGTGTACTGTACATTTGATTATAAATTATACCAACAGGAAAATATTTTTAATTTGATACTACTTATATTATTGCCCTTCATCTAGAAATAGTGTGATTTTCTTTGTAAAGTGTAGGTGCATCAGAGGGCGTGGTTCTAATGCCACTAATGGTTTGAATTTCAGTCTGAAAGCCAGGCTGAGTAACACTCGGAACTGCATTTCCTGCATTTACTCCTTTACTGTAAACAGGGTTCACTGGAAATGAGTGAAATGAGGTTGAGACACGCAGGCTCTGAGCTTGGCAGTCCCTATGTCTTGGAGCAGGCTCAATTATAATAGAGTAATTGGGGCTTTATGGATTGCTATAAGCAGCACATCAGACACTACGTTACGGCCTTAAACAGACAATGTAGGTAGAATGGCTGTGAAAAATGTATAGGTTATACCTATTGAGACATAAGCAGTGATGGAATATGAGCTGTGGTTTTACGAGAATCACTTTTACTTTACCGTGAAACAAAGTTTTTAACTGCATCCAGACAAAGAATTTTGAAGCCTATAAGGAAACTACAAATTAGGATGACTGCTAGATGAATGTTCGGTGCCAGCCTTGTTTCTTTGAGTTTTATTTTAAGCGCACAGACAATGGTACGCCCCTTTTACAGATTCGTACGTGCCTGTGCGCCGTGTGCCACCAGCCGTGTGAATCCACAAGCGCATGTGGTAGTACATAGCATGTGCCACTAGGGGGCAGCAGAGTTTATTTTATAATAAAACTTTTAACTCTTCCACCACTACCCTCCAAAACTATCTCCTCCTGTCACTTATGGGTTTAAATGAAGGGGACCTATTTAACTTATGTTCACCCTCTTATACTCTTATTCATTTCCCTGAACTCTGATGTATTTTATTATTGTGACATATGAATATATTATTGCGGAAGATGTACGTTATTTGTAAATAAAAGTGTAAAAGGAAATCCTGTAAAAATAGCGATGGTGTTTAACATGCTGATGTTGAACCGAGAGAACATGCGCTTAGTTTTGTACCGTCGTCGTTCCATATTGGCTTTTATTTTTGGTTTTCACTTCTTATTTCCTTCCTCTTTGTACATGGACATAATGCTTTCACAGAATCAGCTTCTATTTTTTGTCATTGTGATGTCCAGACAAATAAAAGAGGAAATGTGTTCAAGTGATGTTTCCGGTTTTTATGCAAAGTCATTAATGGGAGATTGTATAATTTATTCTGGGGTGTTTGTGTGAAGTTGTTAACTGGTGATTGTGTATTCTTCGTTCTGTTTAGTCCCATAAAGGGTGTTTCTATGTACCCTGCTGGCTGGCATTACCAGCTAAAGCACTTATCCTTGTTCCAGTGATGCGCCCCACCATCCAGGCTCAAATCCAATTTGAGGCAGTGCTGATTGGCTGGGAGTCTTTCAGGGCGACGTATTATTGGCCGCTGGATATCGTGCGCTCGTTGCTCACTAGTGACCCCTCTGGTCATTCAGGTGCTTTCGGTTAGTCTGCCTGGTCTCAGCAGCGGCTGGCCGTAGTACCTTCGAGTCAAACATTGAGGGCACTGCAGAGATGGGCCTACACAAATGATTGGGCATTCCAAATTGGGAGACTGACCGATAGGGGGGCTAAAACATACACAAACTTTAAAAAAAAAAAATATTTTGGACAAGTGTTACCATTGTCACGTTGCAACATGCAGGCGCTTCCTGTCCAAAATGGGTTAAAGGGTGTGACTTCATCCCGAGGAAGAGGAAGGAGTCATGGAAAACAGGAGTTGGTGAGAGAAGAACAGGTTCTCTAGTCATGACGGGAGAATTGAAAACCGGTGTTTGGCTTTTGGCATACATTTTTCTATGTGGTAATGATTGCGATTGTACATTAATGTGCTTTTGGTTAAGCCCAGCTGAATAACTTTTAAAAACAATTTCACAGCAAAGGAGGGAAATAGTTGGTAGTGTTGCAGAACATCTGTGATATGCAAAACAACAAGTTAGGCAAGATATCCCAGATTAAACAAGTTCCTCGCAGCGCAGTTAAGAGTCATGGTGTCTGTGTGACTCAAACTCAGTGTTGGGAGAGCAGAGTAAGGCAATAGACAGAAAGGTGAGTTCAGGTCAGGATAAGCCTTCATTGCCTCTGGAATTTCTGCATGGGAGAAAGTGAAATGACTAAAATGTGCTTTTAAAAAGTGTAAAAAAGGAACTTGCTTTTCTTAGATAATTTTTTCTTTATTTTTACATCTTAAGGAGATCCACTGTTTGACTAATGTAAGATCAACAGATTCTATATTATGCTTTGAAATCATCCTAATTAAGAGGCATATAAATAATTCAAGGTTGTCTTTGTTCAAGAGCACAGACACCCGCTGGAACTCACAGGAACTTTGAAGAAGACAGAGCGTTGAATTTTAACCAGACGGTAAGTAGACTTGCAAACTACAATTGAAAAACTCAGAAGGATAATCACAGATGACAAGAGCTGAAGCTACAGTGTTCTGTATGTGGCTTATATACTTATGTCTTCTGCTCTCAAGCAAAGTGTGTTGTCAGTGATACATTGTCATATGTATGAAAAGTCAAATATTGTGTTTATGAAACAAAGCAAAGCAAATTATTTAAAATAATTGTATACATTTGCAGTATATTCACAAATTGAAAGCTTTATAGCTGAACTGTATAGGATTTATATTTTCCTTCTCTTGAACATAATCATTAACTTTTAAATTTTTCTGATGTAATATTTCAAAATCTATTCAACATTTGCAGAGGTATGAGAAATCTGACATGTATCTGGTGTAATAAAGAAGAATAAGGTTTGTAGGGAATTAGTTTATCGTTGATTTGCTCTGTTCTCTGCATGGCTTATGGAGGCAGCAACGTTTTATCACTGAAAATCTGATTGATGATTGAAATCTGATCATTGATGATTGTTGTATGTAGGGCATCGGTCAATGCTCACATACTTCAATGTACTTGAGAATATTAATTCTATATAATTGTAATGACATAGTGTCATTACATAAACTTTACATAAACATTTTCCCACAACTGAGTGATAGTGATGACTGATAGTGGTTTTGACTGGGACATGACAAAGACATGCTATCTTACTGTCAAACATAGACAGTGTTGAATTTAGAAAATGGGTTGCGCAAAAAGTACATTATTTTATATCAAGTTGAAATCAAAAGCAGGTAGATATTTCAGCATTCAACAAAGTAATCATGAACAAAAAAATAAAAAACCCACATCCCGAGTCGCAAGTGTCATAAAATTCTCTTAAAAACAGAAAGACGAATTGCAGCATGTTGACTGAATGTTAGCTTTTAAGGTAGGTACATTCATACGCTTTAACCACAGCCATAATCAGCGCTTTATTTCTCATAACTCTCCAGTGACACCTACTGGCGATTCCAGGAAACTCAAGCCCACATTATTTCCCCTGTTGGGACAAGGGCCATATGGTCTGCTGCAACCTGGATGTGTTATTTTACCTTTGAGCCCTGGTCTGCCATATTAACATTATCTGTATTACCAATTTATATGTATTATCATTATATTATCATAACACAGTACCAAAAGAAATGTCTCAACAAAAAATGTTTTCAATGTACAAAAAGTTACTCCAGCATAAAAGGCACTGTCTGTATTAGAACTAGCAAAATCCAGGCCTGCCATTAAAAGTATTGATATCAAAATGAGGCCAAGTTACAACAAACAATGTTGGCTATCTTAGCTCACACAAATTAAACAAGCTCTATTCCAAAGCATTGCTGCCCAATGTTTCCTAAGTTATTTCATGTAACTTGGCCCTTTGCTTTTTCATCTTAGCATCTGAAGATAATGTGGTCATTGATGACATAGCATAGCAACTAATAAAGAGGATAAAAAAGAGCTTACTCTAAATATGTTACTTGCTGTAAATATATTATTGAAACATAAAGCTTTTCTGCTTGCCAGTTGTAAGAATGCTATGTATTCAAGGTCAGATTTGGAGGTGGAAGCTTGTCTTCAAAATATTTAACGTTCTCTTTTAATTCCCACAGCACCATTTTGAGTATTATCTGCCGAGAACACATTCTTCTGAAATGGCCACAGCATGTTTGGTTGATCCCAGTGAGTAGTTACACAAATGTGTTTTGTTAGTGTCTGAGACCTGTAGGATTTAAGGAAAACGTTGAAAATGAATTTCACAAATGAACAAATGATAAGTTTTAAAAATGATTATTTCTGACGATTTAGTATAACCTACTTTTTTTTTTAATTTAAATGGTTCAAATTTTGTATTCAGATTTATTTTAACTTTATCTTAACTTTAATTATATTACACCCTTTTCTTTGGATATTTAATAGTTGATTTATTGTGTGATGCTGCAGTAGAGGAAGGAAGGAGAAGAGGCATTTTATATTTGTTCATTAGTTCTAATAAGTAAGGAGACAGTTTGGACTAAATGCTGAATTCATATTTAAGCAAAATTAAAGAGTAATAATAATAATCATAAAATGGTCTCTAGTGCTGCTGCATATTCTGAAGTACTTGTTCTTGTTCTACACAAGTGACCAAAAAACTTGTGTAGTATACAGTGCAGTCCATAAGAATTTGGACAATTTGCATTAATAAGTACTACATACAGTCCGTAAGTATTTGGTGACATACAGTGTTGTTTCTCTGGACTCATTTTCCCATTGAACTCTATGGAAAAATAAGTCAGGAGAAGAAACCCTTAAAGTGATCCATCCACATCAACTACATATCTAGCAGCAGAGTGGTGGTTTGAGGCTTGTTTGATACCTCAGACCATTGTTGACACAGCCATTTAGACAACCATGGATTCCATATTATTCCAGCATAACTTGCAGCTTAATCCCCCCCCCCGCCCCCCCACACACACTTTCCCACAGAGATCCATTCAAATGCAGAGAGGTAGTAGTTGCTTGCAAGAGTACCTGAAAATAAGATATCAAGAGTCTTTTAATTGTGTTGGGTCACAGACATCAGAAAGTCACAGCATGCAAAGGATATGCAACCAAATGTTAAATATTTATTTAAGTTTATGGTAATTTGGTCCCCTAAAATGTGTAAAAAGGGTTACAATTACACGGTTCACCCAATATGGATGTAAAAACCCTCAGCTGAACGTCTGCTCTTTAACCTCATATTCATTGTTTCATTTCAAAATCAAGGTGCTGAAGTACAGAGCCAAAACAACGAAAAGTGTGTCACTGTCCAAATACGGACTACACTGTATAATTACTTTATTTAAGATTATGTTAATTCGTCCAATTACTTTTCGTCCCTTAAAATGGCGGAACAATGTATAAAAGCGGCTGAAATTGCGACATGGATCACCCAATGTGTAAATACCCTCAATTAAAGGGAAAACCCAAAGATTAAAATTAAAACCCTAAAATTGACGGTCTACACTTTAACAGCCAAAACAACAGAAACTGTGTCACTGTCCAAATACTTACGGACTGCATTGTATACTTGGGCAGTTTAATTACAAATATTATCCTGATAACCAAATTATAGGGGATTCTGATGTTATTTATTTTAAAGGAAATATTATTTTGTATTTGCAGTTTCAGATTATATGTCTATTTCATATTACCTATTGTGTTTGTTATGTATTAAATAATGACTCACTGTGTTTGTAACAGGGGCTGTGGACAGAGAGAAAGATCCATGTGGAAGACACAGCTCTGAATGGGAGCGTCCGAACAGTAAGTTAATACCACTGATCTGTACTGTACTGTGTCACATTGGCCATAAAACACAATAGTCTGGAAAGAGTGGCTGTTTTTTTCTGAAACATCCTGAAGTGGCTTTCAAGGGTGTGAAATAGCTGATAGGTTGTAAACATTATTTTAAAATACTTTCAAATATTGGTCTTTCAATTATTTCAAGGAATATTCTAATAATTATGAGATGACAAATCGTATTCAGAAAAAGAAATGTAGAACCCTTTCCACACCATACTTACTGAGGTTGATTCACAAAGTTTTTTTCAGTTCGTAATGCATAGCTCAGTATAGCATATTTATTATTATTTACCATAAATTAATAAAGCATGATTCACTATTTATAATTATCTTGTAAGTTGTATTCAGAGGAGAGTGGTGTAAATTATGTCTGTTTAAGAAGCAATCTTAATGATTTTAATGTAATCAGAGTCAATGAGACATGGGTTTTTCCCATGAGTTATTTGTTTGTTTACCTGGCTTCCTTGAATGTAGATGGTGTGTTTTGGTTGAAATGACCAGGGGGATATTTCACAAAGCAGGATTACTGAGTTATCTGGATAAAGGTACTGAGTAAAACCCGGAACCCTCCCAAATCTGGCAGATGGACTGAAGTAAAAAGAGCTGTTCCGGATTTTACTCAGTGCAGTTATCCAGCTAATAATCCTGCTTTCTGAAATACCCCCCAGAAAATGCATTTTGTTTTACCTTTAAATGGCAGCATCGATCCTGGACGCACCTGTTTATGTTTCAGGATTCAAGCGATGGTTAACAAATTGATAAACAAAAAACCCACTTTCTGACACCAATCAGAAAGTGTCATTAAATTCTATTAAAACAAACAGTTGGTTGTAGCATGTTGACATTGTTAATTTCTCAGTCAAGCACATTCATTCGGTTTACCCACAACCATATTCAACACGTCATTTGCTGGCTATTCTGCAGTGACACCTACTGGAAATCCCAGGAAACTCAAGCTCACATTATTACCCTAACTAACATGTAAACATACTAACATATTAATCTTTGTGTTATTTTACAGTTGACCCCTGGCCTGCCATGTTAACATGAATGTGTTGTTTTACAGTGTCTACAATAAGACAGGTGAGGATTATGCTGATGGGTAAGACTACAGGAGGGCAGCGCTTAGTTGGAAACATAATTTTGGGGAGAAAGGCTTTCCCAGTTTCAGAAGCACAGAGTGAGAAGCATGATGGGTTAGTGGCTGGGAGGTGTCTGGCAGTGATCACCACAGCAGATCTGTTGAACTCAAATCTCTCTGAAGAGGAACGCTCCCAGGGGATTGGGACGTGTTTGAGCCTGTCTGCGCCGGGACCCCACGTGTTCCTGTGGGTACAACAGAAGGGGAACATTACACAGGAGGACCGGGACGCTCTGAGGAGGTTCAAGGAGTCTTTCGGTGAAGGAGCTTCAAAGTATGCAATGGTGCTGTTTGTACATGAAGATGATGAGGGATATGTCACTGTTGGTGATTTAGTTAGACCAGGTGATGGTGCTCTGCAGGACTTTATTAAAGACTGTGGGGACAGGTATCACGTCCTGGGCCAGAGAAACCATACACAAGTAACTGAGCTTCTGGAGAAGATCCAGGAGATTGTGGAAGAAAATGGAGGCAGTTACTTCACTGGTGAGATCTTTAAACAGTCAGATTTTGCTCTGAAAGGACTGGAGAGCGAAAAGAAAGAAGCGGTTTCCAGAGAAGAACTGGGAGGTAAGAGGATGATCATGATAAAACAAGAGCAAAATATAAAGTAGCTGCTTTTGAAAGTGTTCTTTCTTTTGACCACAAACACTGAATCCCCCTATACCAGCTACTGTAAAGCTAGCAGTTTGTCAAAAATGTCTGTAAATTTGTAAAATATCCTTCATTGCACAAAAAAACTGTTTGGGCCAAGCAAAACCAAACACGAAAACTGAAACAATATAAAAAACTGAATTATTCCTTTAAAACACAAGGAAGTGAACTATCCCTTTATGTACTTGAGAAAGAATGTAAACCAGCATACTTTGCAATCCTCCAAAACTAGGGATTTAACCTTACTCGTTTACCACCCTTTACTTATCCCACAGTTGGCACCAGTCTTGAGTCTTTGCAGCCATTTTCTGATGATGGGCCATCCCCCTAGGATCACTGCTTGACATTCTTTAAATTTATTTAGATACTTAAATTATCCGAAAGTGATAAGAGAGAGGAGGGGTGATCCATCATGATTTTTAATGTTTCTGCTCTTGTTGGGGTGCTCATAGGTTTTGACTCAGACAACTGCTAATCTCCAGGCCCTTGGCATGTGGTTGGGGAGGAATTAAACTGTGGTAGCACCTAACCTGAGCTTCCTGGTGAGATGTGACCAGTGTTGAATCCAATCTACACTTATGGTGCCGGCCTTCAATGACTGCACCACTTGGGAGCTCCTGATTTAATCCGAAACTGTATATTATGTAAACTATGTACAGAACAAAAAAGAAAAACGAATGTAGAGAAGATGAGTTCTGTACAGTATTACACACACTTTTATTCATTCATAATCCCGATGATAAATAACTGATTCCCTTCCTCTATTGTCTCTGTGCCTTCAGCTGAATTCAAGAGGTCAATGAGCAAGAAACCTGCAGAAGGTAAGTGTTAAATTGAGCTCCCTGCCTGTACCCCCCCCCCCCCCCCAAGCTCGCACAGACACGAGTTTGAGAAAGACTCTTCATGTGCAGCATTAGTAAGCAGACTGTGGGGGACTGATTCATCAGGGGTCACTGCTGAGCGATGAGACACGATAATCCTGCCCATCTGAATCCCTCTCACCAAGAATTTATTTACTTTGATCAAAAGTTTAGCAATGTAAATAACTTCAACATATATTTCTTTGGATTGATGATTAGACTGTGATTGAAAGAGAATATTGGTCATTCCACACAATCTCACCCATTATCCAGCATATATTGATAATCATGAAGTATATATTAACTTAGGTGCCTCCAGGAAAGAAAGTAAACCCAGACTTAGCCGTTCAAGCAGTAAGTATGATACACAGATATACTGTTACTAAAATATACAAGTCATACACATAAAACATTATTTGAAGAATATTAACATTTGCACCCTTTTCAACAGAATAAAAAATGTTTGAAATGTATGCTACTGAATAACACAGTTGAATTGTTTTCTTGTAAAAAATATCTTGAATGGAAAACAAATTAATCATAGTGCACGTTCAATCATAGATGTTTATTGTATTGTGTATTGAACTACACACAAAATGTATATTATATTATTATTATTATTATTATTATTATTATATTCTTGTTTACTACATAAACAAGAACATTAGGGCAACATTTATAGTATGTTTTACATGGGAATGCCTACAAGACAGCCTGAAAAAATGATGTTGCAAAACTTTCCCTTGTTTATTATCAGGTGAGAATGCCAAACGGGACAGCAGAGAGTGTGTGAGGATAGTGCTGGTGGGGAGGACTGGTGTAGGGAAGAGTGCCGCAGGAAACACCATACTGGGGAGAGAGGCGTTCGCTTCCAAGGCTCAAATGAACTCTGTGACAAAGAAATGCCAGAAAGAGACAGGAACAGTAGGAGGAAGAGCAGGAGGAAGAGCGGTAGCTGTGATTGACACTCCAGGCCTGTTTGATACCACCCTCTCTACTGAGGACGTCCAGCAGGAGATCATGAAATGCATGGCGCTGGCATCTCCTGGACCTCATGTGATCCTCTTGGTGATATCAGTGGGACGCTTCACACAAGAGGAGAGACAGACACTCAGGTTGATCAAACTGACCTTTGGTGACAATGCTGAGAAATACACAATGGTCCTCTTCAACAGAGGTGATGACCTGGGTGAGTCCATTGAAGAGTACATTGCGGGAGGTCACCCCGAGATTAAGAAGCTGATTGAGGACTGTGGAGGCAGGTACCATGTCTTCAACAATAAGGAAAAGACTGACAGATGCCAAGTCATTGACCTGTTTAAAAAGATAGATGAAAAGATGAACTGGGAGAATGGAGGAAGCTGCTACACTCACGAGATGTTCCAGGCGGCAAAAAAGGTGATGTCACGAATACAGATATGGAAAGAGGAGGAGGTGAAGAGAGAAGTGGAGATGTTAGAGGCCAAGTACCAATCAGAAATAGAAGATTTACAAAAGGAAAAGCAGGAGAGGGAGAGAAGGCTGGAAGAACTACAGAGGGAGAACCCGAAACTCATACAACGGGAAGCTCAGGAGAGAGCAGAAAGAGGGGAGGAACTCAAAAGAAGAAATGAGCAAGATGAAGAGCAGGGGGAATCACTGGGTCACCTGACACTTCTGGAGAGGAAACCAGGAGATGAGGAAGGGACAGAAGGGGCCAGTGGAACATGGAGGCCAGAGAAACATGTTAGAGAGAGCCGGGAGGAAGGAGAGGGGGAAGAAAACCGCAAACAAGAGGAAAGAAAGGAACAAGATGAAGAAGAGAGTGAGAAACAAACAGGAATTATGCAGAGGACAGGGAGAGACGGGAGCAAATTTTTCAGTACCTTTAAAATGCCATTTAAAAGGCTGGAGAAAATGAGGAAATCATCCCAAAATATAAAAGAAAAGAAAAAAAGAGAAGAAAATGATGGAGAGGAAAAGAAAAGGAACAAGAAGAATAATGCGGATAAAAGGGCTGAGAAACCAATCATTGAGAGAGAAACCGCTGAGTCATATGATGTAGAGAGTCAAGGGGGGGAAGACAGGCCTTGTATGGAGCAAAGAGATTCAGAGAAAAAGCAGGCAGAGAAGGAAGAACAGGAGGTTGAAGATTCGACCAGAGAAAAAAGCGTAGCAGTGAGCTTGACAGAAGCAGAGTGCATACGATTCATGAATGAAATGACTAAGAAATGTCGGGAACTTGAACAGCAGCAAGCAGAGGTAAAATGCTTCATAGGGAAATACTCAGATCATTTTGAAGCCAAAAGACAAAGAAAAAAGGAAAGATCATGTGTGATCCAGTGAGCTGATAAGAGCTCACATCCTTCTCACATCCTGCTGCTCCACAGTAAATGCGCTGCCCCCCCCCATGGACATAATGCTTTCACAGAATCAGCTTCTATTTTTTGTCATTGTGATGTCCAGACAAATAAAAGAGGAAATGTGTTCAAGTGATGTTTCCGGTTTTTATGCGAAGTCATTAATGGGAGATTGTATAATTTATTCTGGGGTGTTTGTGTGAAGTTGTTAACTGGTGATTGTGTATTCTTCGTTCTGTTTAGTCCCATAAAGGGTGTTTCTATGTACCCTGCTGGCTGGCATTACCAGCTAAAGCACTTATCCTTGTTCCAGTGATGCGCCCCACCATCCAGGCTCAAATCCAATTTGAGGCAGTGCTGATTGGCTGGGAGTCTTTCAGGGCGACGTATTATTGGCCGCTGGATATCGTGCGCTCGTTGCTCACTAGTGACCCCTCTGGTCATTCAGGTGCTTTCGGTTAGTCTGCCTGGTCTCAGCAGCAGCTGGCCGTAGTGACCTTCGAGTCAAAAATTGAGGGCACTGCAGAGATGGGCCTACACAAATGATTGGGCATTCCAAATTGGGAGACTGACCGATAGGGGGGCTAAAACATACACACACTTTAAAAAAAATAATTATTTTGGACAAGTGTTACCACGTTGCAACATGCAGGCGCTTCCTGTCCAAAATGGGTTAAAGGGTGTGACTTCATCCCGAGGAAGAGGAAGGAGTCATGGAAAACAGGAGTTGGTGAGAGAAGAACAGGTTCTCTAGTCATGACGGGAGAATTGAAAGCCGGCGTTTGGCTTTTGGCATACATTTTTCTATGTGGTAACTGGTAATGATTGCGATTGTACATTAATGTGCTTTTGGTTAAGCCCAGCTGAATAACTTTTAAAAACAATTTCACAGCAAAGGAGGGAAATAGTTGGTAGTGTTGCAGAACATCTGTGATATGCAAAACAACAAGTTAGGCAAGATTTCCCAGATTAAACAAGTTCCTCGCAGCGCAGTTAAGAGTCATGGTGTCTGTGTGACTCAAACTCAGTGTTGGGAGAGCAGAGTAAGGCAATAGACAGAAAGACAAACTGTCCCGGTGAGTTCAGGTCAGGATAAGCCTTCATTGCCTCTGGAATTTCTGCATGGGAGAAAGTGAAATGACTAAAATGTGCTTTTAAAAAGTGTAAAAAAGGAACTTGCTTTTCTTAGATAATTTTTTCTTTATTTTTACATCTTAAGGAGATCCACTGTTCTATATTATGCTTTGAAATCATCCTAATTAAGAGGCATATAAATAATTCAAGGTTGTCTTTGTTCAAGAGCACAGACACTTGCTGGAACTCACAGGAACTTTGAAGAAGACCAGAGCATTGAATTTTAACCAGACAGTAAGTAGACTTGCAAACTACAATTGAAAAACTCTGAAGGAAAATCACAGATGACAACAGCTGAAGCTACAGTGTTCTTCTGTATGTGGCTTATATACTTATGTCTTCTGCTCTCAAGCAAAGTGTGTTGTCAGTGATACATTGTCATATGTATGAAAAGTCAAATATTGTGTTTATGAAACAAAGCAAAACAAATTATTTAAAATAATTGTATACATTTGCAGTATATTCACAAATTGAAAGCTTTATAGCTGAACTGTATAGGATTTATATTTTCCTTCTCTTGAACGTAATCATTAACTTTTAAATTTTTCTGATGTAATATTTCAAAATCTATTCAACATTTGCAGAGGTATGAGAAATCTGACATGTATCTGGTGTAATAAAGAAGAATAAGGTTTGTAGGGAATTAGTTTATCGTTGATTTGCTCTGTTCTCTGCATGGCTTATGGAGGCAGCAACGTTTTATCATTGAAAATCTGATTGATGATTGAAATCTGATCATTGATGATTGTTGTATGTAGGGCATCGGTCAATGCCCACATACTTCAATGTACTTGAGAATATTAATTCTATATAATTGTAATGACATAGTGTCATTACATAAACTTTACATAAACATTTTCCCACAACTGAGTGATAGTGATGACTGATAGTGGTTTTGACTGGGACACGACAAAGACATGCTATCTTACTGTCAAACATAGACAGTGTTGAATTTAGAAAATGGGTTGCGCAAAAAGTATATTATTTTATATCAAGTTGAAATCAAAAGCAGGTAGATATTTCAGCATTCAACAAAGTAATCATGAACAAAAAAATAAAAAAACCCACATCCCGAGTCGCAAGTGTCATAAAATTCTCTTAAAAACAGAAAGACGAATTGCAGCATGTTGACTGAATGTTAGCTTTTAAGGTAGGTACATTCATACGCTTTAACCACAGCCATAATCAGCGCTTTATTTCTCACAACTCTCCAGTGACACCTACTGGCGATTCCAGGAAACTCAAGCCCACATTATTTCCCCTGGTGGGACAAGGGCCATATGGTCTACTGCAACCTGGATGTGTTATTTTACCTTTGAGCCCTGGTCTGCCATATTAACATTATCTGTATTACCAATTTATATGTATTATCATTATATTATCATAACACAGTACCAAAAGAAATGTCTCAACAAAAAATGTTTTCAATGTACAAAAAGTCAATGTAAAAGGCACTGTCTGTATTAGAACTAGCAAAATCCAGGCCTGCCATTAAAAGTATTGATATCAAAATGAGGCCAAGTTACAACAAACAATGTTGGCTATCTTAGCTCACACAAATTAAACAAGCTCTATTCCAAAGCATTGCTGCCCAATGTTTCCTAAATTATTTCATGTAACTTGGCCCTTTGCTTTTTCATCTTAGCATCTGAAGATAATGTGGTCATTGATGACATAGCATAGCAACTAATAAAGAGGATAAAAAAGAGCTTACTCTAAATATGTTACTTGCTGTAAATATATTATTGAAACATAAAGCTTTTCTGCTTGCCAGTTGTAAGAATGCCAGGTATTCAAGTCAGATTTGGAGGTGGAAGCTTGTCTTCAAAATATTTAACGTTCTCTTTTAATTCCCACAGCACCATTTTGAGTATTATCTGCCGAGAACACATTCTTCTGAAATGGCCACAACACGTTTGGTTGATCCCAGTGAGTAGTTAAACAAATGTGTTTTGTTAGTGTCTGAGACCTGTAGGATTTAAGGAAAACGTTGAAAATGAATTTCACCAATGAACAAATGATAAGTTTTAAAAATGATTATTTCTGACGATTTAGTATAACCTACTTTTTTTTTTTTTTTTAAATGGTTCAAATTTTGTATTCAGACTTATTTTACCTTTATCTTAACTTTAATTATATTACACCCTTTTCTTTAGATATTTAATAGTTGATTTATTGTGTGATGCTGCAGTAGAGGAAGGGAGGAGAAGAGGCATTTTATATTTGTTCATTAGTTCTAATAAGTAAGGAGACAGTTTGGACTAAATGCTGAATTCATATTTAAGCAAAATTAAAGAGTAATAATAATAATAATAATAATCATAAAATGGTCTCTAGTGCTGGTGCATATTCTGAAGTACTTGTTCTTGTTCTACACAAGTGACCAAAAACCTTGTGTAGTATACAGTGCAGTCCATAAGAATTTGGACAATTTGCATCAATAAGTACTACATACAGTCCGTAAGTATTTGGTGACATACAGTGTTGTTTCTCTGGACTCATTTTCCCATTGAACTCTATGGAAAAATAAGTCAGGAGAAGAAACCCTTAAAGTGATCCATCCACATCAACTACATATCTAGCAGCAGAGTGGTGGTTTGAGGCTTGTTTGATACCTCAGACCATTGTTGACTTACAGCCATTTATACAACCATGGATTCCATATTATTCCAGCATAATTTGCAGCTTAATCTCCCCCCCACACACTTTCCCATAGAGATCCATTCAAATATGTATCCATTCAAATATATATCCATTCAGATATGCAACCAAATGTTAAATATGATGACTTTATTTAAGTTTATGGTAATTTGGTCCCCTAAAATGTGTATAAAGGGTTACAATTACACGGTTCACCCAATATGGATGTAAGCACCCTCAGAAAGCTGAACGTCTGCTCTTTAACCTCATATTCATTGTTTCATTTCAAAATCGAGGTGCTGAAGTACAGAGCCAAAACAACAAAAAGTGTGTCACTGTCCAAATACGGACTACACTGTATAATTACTTTATTTAAGATTATGTTCATTCGTCCAATTACTTTTCGTCCCTTAAAATGGCGGGACAATGTATAAAAGCGGCTGAAATTGCGACATGGATCACCCAATGTGTAAATACCCTCAATTAAAGGGAAAACCCAAAGATTAAAATTAAAACCCTAAAATTGACGGTCTACACTTTAACAGCCAAAACAACAGAAACTGTGTCACTGTCCAAATACTTACGGACTGTATTGTATACTTGGGCAGTTTAATTACAAATATTATCCTGATAACCAAATTATAGGGGATTCTGATATTATTTATTTTAAAGGAAATATTATTTTGTATTTGCAGTTTCAGATTATATGTCTATTGCATATTTCCTATTGCGTTTGTTATGTATTAAATAATGACTTACTGTGTTTGTAACAGGGGCTGTGGACAGAGAGAAAGATCCATGTGGAAGACACAGCCCTGAATGGGAGCGTCCGAACAGTAAATTAATACAACTGATCTGTACTGTACTGTGTCACATTGGCCATAAAACACAATAGTCTGGAAAGAGTGCCTGTTTTTTTCTGAAACATCCTGAAGTGGCTTTCAAAGGTGTGAAATAGCTGATAGGTTGTAAACATTATTTTAAAATACTTTCAAATATTGGTCTTTCAATTATTTCAAGGAATATTCTAATAATTATGAGATGACAAATCGTATTCAGAAAAAGAAATGTAGAACCCTTTCCACCCCATACTTACTGAGGTTGATTCACAAAGTTTTTTTCAGTTGTTATCGTAATGCATAGCTCAGTATAACATATTTATTATTATTTACCATAAATTAATAAAGCATGATTGACTATTTATAATTATCTTGTAAGTTGTATTCAGAGGAGAGTGGTGTAAATTATGTCTGTTTAAGAAGCAATCTTAATGATTTTACTGTAATCAGAGTCAATGAGAAATCCCAGGAAACTCAAGCTCACATTATTACCCTAACTAACATGTAAACATACTAACATATTAATCTTTATGTGTTATTTTACAGTTGACCCCTGGCCTGCCATGTTAACATGAATGTGTTGTTTTACAGTGTCTACAATAAGGCAGGTGAGGATTATGCTGATGGGTAAGACTACAGGAGGGCAGCGCTTAGTTGGAAACATAATTTTGGGGAGAAAGGCTTTCCCAGTTTCAGAAGCAGAGAGTGAGAGGCATGATGGGTTAGTGGCTGGGAGGCGTCTGGCAGTGATCACCACAGGAGATCTGTTGAGCTCAAATCTCTCTGAAGAGGAACGCTCCCAGGGGATTGGGAGGTGTTTGAGCCTGTCTGCGCCGGGACCCCATGTGTTCCTGTGGGTACAACAGAAGGGGAACATTACACAGGAGGACCGGGACGCTCTGAGGAGGTTCAAGGAGTGTTTCGGTGAAGGAGCTTCAAAGTATGCAATGGTGCTGTTTGTACATGAAGACCATGAGGGATATGTCAGTGTTGGTGATTTAGTTAGACCAGGTGATGGTGCTCTGCAGGACTTTATTAAAGACTGTGGGGGACAGGTATCACATCATAGCCAGAGAAACCATACACAAGTAACTGAGCTCCTGGAGAAGATCCAGGAGATTGTGGAAGAAAATGGAGGCAGTTACTTCACTGGTGAGATCTTTAAACAGTCAGATTTTGCTCTGAAAGGACTGGTGAGCGAAAAGAAAGAAGCGGCTTCCAGAGAAGAACTGGGAGGTAAGAGGAAATCATGATAAAACAAGAGCAAAATATAAAGTAGCTGCTTTGGAATTGTTCCAAATATAAAGTAGCTGCTTTTGAAAGTGTTCTTTCTTTTGACCACAAACACCGAATGCTCCTATACCAGCCACTGTAGAGCTAGCAGGTTGTCAAAAATGTCTGATAAATATGTAAAATATCCTTCATTGCACACAAAAACTGTTTGGGCCAAGCAAAACCAAACACTAAAACTGAAACAATATAAAAACTGAACTATTTCTTTAAAACACAAGGAAGTGAAGTGTATCCCTTTATGTTCTTGAGAAAGAATGTAAACCAGCATACTTTGCAATCCTCCAAAACTAGGGATTTAACCTTACTCATTTACCACCCTTTACTTATCCCCCAGTTGGCACCAGTCTTGAGTCTTTGCAGCCATTTTATGATGATGGGTCATCCCCCCTAGGATTACTGCTTGACATTCTTTAAATATATTTGGATATTTAAATTATCCGAAAGTGACAACAGAGAGTGATAACTCTTGTTGGGGGTGCTCATAGGTGTTGACTCAGATAACTGCTAATCTCCAGGCCCTTGGCATGTGGTTGGGGAGGAATTAAACTGTTGTAGCACCTAACCTGAGCTTCCTGGTGAGATGTGACCAGTGTTGACTCCAATCCAATCCAAAAAAAGAGCCATAAGAATTGTAAACTCTTTATCAAACAAAGAACACTAAAATTCAGAGATCTGGTGGACTTTAAAACTGCTCAAATCATACTAACTAACATAATCGTACTAAGTATTAAATCATAAAGTACCCAACAGTATCCAGGGGTTGTTCCAGTTGAGGGAAAGTAAACATGACCTGAGAGGAATATGTATGTTTAAAAAAACCTAGTACGGACAAATGCAAAATATCATTGTCTCAATCAAAGGAGTCAAGATATGGAACAATTGCAGCGATTAAATGAAAACTTGTGAAACAATAATCAAATTTAAAAGACGTTTTGTTTGCATTGAGCTGGTTTGAGTTGTTCTTGAGTTGGTCTGCACTCGCTTTGATTGTTTTGTTCTTGTTTTGTTTGAATTAATTATCTTTGTTTGATTTGATAGAGACTATATCATGGATACTGGTTGTAATTGGTTGAGTTTTCATTTAAATCAGTTTATTGTTGATAAATTAAAATAGAAAAAGGGGGGTAGGACTAGAAAAGTTTTGAACTTCTGCCTACTCCTTTTCGAACTGCTGGGATTTTGATACAAATGTTTGCTGATTATTTTGTTTTTTGTTTTTGTTTTTTTTGCTTATACATTTCAATTTTAATTAAAATGTTTATTTTTTTAAATTTTTTTAAATTTAAATTTTTTAATTTTTTTTTTTTATGTTGTTAAAAAATAATCTGAATAAACAAAAAAAACAAAACAATCTACACTTATGGTGGCGGCCTTCACTGACTGCACCACTTGGGAGCCCCGATTTAATCTAAAACTGTATATTATGTAAACTATGTACAGAACAAAACAAACAGTACGGTATTACACACACTTTTATTCATTCATAATCCCGATGATAAATAACTGATTCCCTTCCTCTATTTTCTCTGTGCCTTCAGCTGAATTCAAGAGGGCGAGGAGCATGAAACCTGCAGAAGGTAAGTGTTAAATTGAGCTTCTTAAATTGAGCTTCCCCCCCCCCCCCCCCCCCCCCCCCCCACACACACACACACACACACACACACATACACATAGCCAGGGATGCTTACAGGCCCTTGGAGAGCAGGCACACCATGCTCACCTGAGGCTGATCAATCAGCTCAGGTGTTGCCCATTGCCTATTAGTCTTGTTAGGGAATGAACCTTGTGAAACTCCCTTCAACCCTCAAGTACCCCCCAAACTCTTATTCTCTCTGCCTTTCTGAGACTATTACTGACCATGAGGTCCCCATGATTTTGTTGCCCCCCTAAGCAGGGTGCCTTTGAGCTCCTCTCCTTGGACCTTATTACCCCTCCAAAGAGCACTTTTTCAACTGTAATATCACTTCTACAGCCCTTTGAGCTTTCATTTCATTTTCTGATTTGACTGAAAATAACTGTAATTGAGCACAGTTCTGTGCAAAATAACTACGGCACAAAGAGGGCTCTCGTGACACTCAGGCCAAATCAGATTGTCATTTGAACAAGGTATAATTTTGGTTAAATCACTGGTGTACATTATATACATACTACATGTATGTTACATGAATATAGTCATGTTACTTTTAATGCTTATTAGACAAGGTATTTAAAACATTGTGAAGTGTAACAATTATTATATGCACATAATAAATGAATACTAGTTATATATTTAATTGCATATACTGTATTATACATTAATTTGCCAAACGTATATTTTAAGTGATCTAAAAGATAATGACAGTTACATATACAGCATGAATGCAGCAACAAAATGTTTTTACTGCCTTTTCCCTATTTTCTCCCAAATTTGGATCGCCCAATCATATATAGCAGCTCTTAATGCTGCAACCTCTGTTATTCATTCAAGAGATAGCTGACGAGAACGTGCTCTCCTCTGAAACACGTGATGTTGAGCCGCTGCTTATTTTCACACTGCAGTCCACAAACCGAGCTCGCACAGACATGAGTGTGAGAAAGACTCTTCATGTGCAGCTTTAGTAAGCAGACTGTGGGGGTCTGATTCATCAGGGGTCACTGCTGAGTGATGAGACATGATAATCCTGCTCACCAATGATTTATTTACTTTGATCAAAGTTTAGCAATGTAAATAACTTCAACATATTTCTTTGGATTGATGATTAGACTGTGATTGAAAGAGAATATTGGTCATTACACCCAATCTCACCCATTATCCAGTATATAGTGATAATCATGAAGTATATATTAATATATCATCAGTACAGAGGAAAACAACATGAGAACAAGCACAGAGTATACTGCCTTATATTTTTCTGTTTTTAATATAAACTTAGATGCCTCCAGGAAAGAAAGTAAATCCAGACTTAGCTGTTCAAGCAGTAAGTATGATACACAGATATACTGTTATTAAAATATACAAATCATACACATAAAACATTATTTGAAGAATATTAACATTTGCACCCTTTTCAACAGAATAAAAAATGTTTTGAAATGTATGCTACTGAATAACACAGTTGAATTGTTTTCTTGTAAAAAAATATCTTGAATGGAAAACAAATTAATCATAGTGCACGTTCAATCATAGATGTTTATTGTATTGTTGTGTATTGAACTACACACAAAATGTGTATTATAATAATATTATTATTATTATTATTATTATTATTATTATTATTATTATATTCTTGTTTACTACATAAACAAAAACATTAGGGCAACATTTATAGTATGTTTTTACATGGGAATGCCTACAAGACAGCGTGAAAAAATGATGTTGCAAAACTTTCCCTTGTTTATTATCAGGTGAGAATGCCAAACGGGACAGCAGAGAGTGTGTGAGGATGGTGCTGGTGGGGAGGACTGGTGTAGGGAAGAGTGCCGCAGGAAACACCATACTGGGGGGAGAGGCATTCGCTTCCAAGGCTCAAATGAACTCTGTGACAAAGAAATGCCAGAAAGAGACAGGAACAGTAGGAGGAAGAGCAGGAGGAAGAGCGGTAGCTGTGATTGACACTCCAGGCCTGTTTGATACCACCCTCTCTACTGAGGACGTCCAGCAGGAGATCATGAAATGCATGGCGCTGGCATCTCCTGGACCTCATGTGATCCTCTTGGTGATATCAGTGGGACTCTTCACACCAGAGGAGAGACAGACACTCAGGTTGATCAAACTGACCTTTGGTGACAAAGCTGAGAAATACGCAATGGTCCTCTTCAACAGAGGTGATGACCTGGGTGATGAGTCCATTGAAGAGTACATTGCGGGAGGTCACCCCGAGATTAAGAAGCTGATTGGGGACTGTGGAGGCAGGTACCATGTCTTCAACAATAAGGAAAAGACTGACAGATGCCAAGTCATTGACCTGTTTAAAAAGATAGAAAAGATGAACTGGGAGAATGGAGGAAGCTGCTACACTCACGAGATGTTCCAGGCGGCAAAAAAGGTGATGTCACGAATACAGATATGGAAAGAGGAGGAGGTGAAGAGAGAACTGGAGATGTTAGAGGCAAAGTACAAATCAGAAATAGAAGATTTACAAAGGGAAAAGCAGGAGAGGGAGAGAAGGCTGGAAGAACTACAGAGGGAGAACAGAAGGGGCCAATGGAACATGGAGGCCAGAGAAACATGTTAGAGAGAGCCGGGAGGATGGAGAGGGGGAAGAAAACCTAGTGTGAAACAAGAGGAAAGAAAGGAACAAGATGAAGAAGAGAGTGAGAAACAAACAGGAATTATGCAGAGGACAGGGAGAGACGGGAGCAAGTTTAAAATGCCATTTAAAAGGCTGGAGAAAATGAGGAAATCACCCCAAAATATAAAAGAAAAGAAAAAAAGAGAAGAAAATGATGGAGAGGAAAGAACCCCAACCAATCATTGAGAGAGAAACCGCCGAGTCATATGATGTAGAGAGTCAAGGGGGCGAAGACAGACCTCGTATGGAGCAAAGAGATTCAGAGAAAAAGCAGGGAGCAAAGGAAGAACAGGAGGTTGAAGATTCGACCAGAGAAAAAAGCGTAGCAGTGAGATTGACAGAAGCAGAGTGCAAACGACTTATAAGTGAATTAAAAATGTTCCCAGACGTTGCTGTAGTGTGTTGTCCATAGGTGTACGCCTTAGTGTGATACTCCAGACTGATTAACTGCTGAAGCCACATTGAATCAGAATCATTGGGTGTGCTGGAATGTCAGGTGCACCCCTGGGGTATTTTGTGAGCTGCTGGTGCACGCCACATATTTCAGACAGAAATAGGAGATATGGAAATATGTACAGAAAATATTTATGCAGGATGACAAAACATTCAGAAAACAAATGAAAATTACTGAAGAACTGAACTAGCAGCAATGATATGACAAGGAAGCCACTTTGTAAAATAATTTTATGTAGAGGACCGAAGCCCTGCAACCTGGGGCAACAGTGTAGCATAGTGGTTAGGGAACTGGGTTTATAGGCTCGAAACCACATAAATACCGAAGAAACATATGCAGTATTTATGATAGAGATGTACAAATAGTGCCCTATGTACTGAAAATAAGTATGTTATCAGTATCAATCAGTACACATGTTAATGTATAACTGTTGTTTATGGCAGTGTTATTAATGGCTAGGGAACTGGTTGTGTTTCCACCCATGAACTTCAGCCACCTCTGGAGTTTGTGTTCAAGGCCCAAGACTCATTGCCCTATGGGGTAATCCGGCCATGAATACACACCTCTGGCATTCTGTGACCATCTCAGCTTAAACGTTGATGGTATTTAAATACAGAAGTATGAAGGAAAACATATTATAAGCTCTGTTTGCAAATACAAACAGTGCTTAGTTGAGTTTTTCAGGTTTTTGTTATAATACCATACCTAATCCATGGTACTATACAAAAGTGACCCTACCCTAAATACACTTCACCAGCTGCAATTGCTCCAGTATGTATGGTTCTCAGCAGCAGTACCTCATTTAACCACAGGAGGGGGCAGTCTCCTGTGGTTATATATATATTTACACGTAGTTGTGATAACTGAGAGGTTCTCACGACTGCCCGAACACGGTTTCAGAGTGTTCCCAGGCAAGCAGCAGTTCCTCCCCCCCTCTCCTCCTCACAACCCAGCAGAGTCCCTGAGTGAACCTCCCAGCCACCATACTCCAAAAAAGAGGGAAGCAACAACAGAAAGGGTGCAAAGGTCACCCTAAGTAAGAGATAAGAGAGATGGATAATAAGAGAGCGCCAGCAGGCCCTGCCAGCCATGGTGTAGACAGTCACAAAAACATGGAGTACGTCACCAACTTACTGACTCTGGGATGTTTCCACTGGTTAGCATGAAATCCAGTGGCAGTCGAGAGTCCCTGGCATTAGCCGTGGAACTTTCAGAATTGGAGAGTTTGTGTGTGTGTGTGTGTGTGTGTGTGTGTGTGTGTGTGTGTGTGTGTGTGTGTGTGTGTGTGTGTGTGTGTGTGTGTGTGTGTGTGCACAAATGTGTGTGTGTTGGTAGTGTAAGGTGGAGTCAGGTAGAAGTCAACTGTGGAGGGTTTTGAGAGTCTAAAGTTCATAATGGCACACCTTGATATAATTCAGTCAGGGCTTCATAAAAATAACTTTTGAATACAACCAGACCGTAAAAAATTACAAGCCATTTCATTTAAATTTTACTGGATGATTTTATGTCTTAGAAACAATTTTCTTCTGTGTTGATTGATGTACTTTGCTTGAGTCTAAATGTAAAGATATATGAATTATGACCTGATTTAGATAGTGACGCAGTAATTTTCTTATAACATTTCAAAGTGACCTTATCTGATGGAAAGAATTTCCTTAATACTTGGTCATATGATCAAGGTTCAGAGATGATTGGGAGAGATGAAGAAGAGAACTCCTTTATTAAGAGAGAGTTTTTAAATCTATTTAACTTTTTATTTTTTTTCAGTAGGCTGGTTTAACTTGTATTTCATGTAATTGATGTATACAGAAAGCCTTTTAAGCATTTTTATTTTATTCTTATTTTAGAAGTTTGGTATATAATTACATGTTAGAAAAACCATCCAGGTGTAACCACCACAATTATTTGTAAGTATATTCTCTTTTGCACAATCTACTTGAGCGTAATCATGTAATTTCGAAAAGCATAAACATTGCATTTATTTTCTAGCATATTTTATTCTGCACATACAGTGTATGCAAGTACACTGTTTTTACTTTCTACCTGTGATCAGTACTTAATTTAAGTAATTAGAGTAGGCTGTTTGATCAAATGCAAACCATATACATAAATGCAAACATTATATATTATTAAATAAGTAATTATTACTTAACTGAATATTAGACAACAAGTAACTCTTTTGACATATACATCTCGGGTGAAGTTTTGGTTCTTTATGTAATATATAATAGCATAGTACAGATTGCATTCTAATATTGTAAAATGAAGACCTCATAGTCATATAACATAGCAATGACAAATACATAAATAAAGTTTTGTTTACTTTAAATATATTATTCTAACATAGATACATATTTCTATTTGCCAGTTGTAACAATGCAGGTCAGATTTAAGGCTTGTCTTTGAAATATGCAACTTTCACTTTTCACAGCCCCATTTTGAGTATTATCTGCTGACAATAAATTCTTCTGAAATGAATTGGAGACTGTGTGTGTGTGTGTGTGTGTGTGTGTGTGTGTGTGTGTGTGTGTGTGTGTGTGTGTGTGTGTGCGCCCAATTGTGTGTGTCTGTGTTGGTAGTGTGAGGTGCATGGAGTCAGGTAGAAGTCAACTGTGGAGGGTTTTGAGAGTCTAAAGTTTATAACGGCACACCTTGAGATAATTCAGACAGAGCTTAGTAAAAACAACTTCTGAATACAACCAGACTGTGAATTATTACAGGCCATTTCACTTTAATTTTACTGGATGATTTTATGTCTTATAGAAACACTTTTTCTTTGTTGATTGATGTACTTTTCTTGAGTCTGAACGTAAAGATAAATGAATTATGACCTGTTTTAGATAGTGACGGAGCAAGTTTACTGTAAATATATTATTCAAACATAGACATTTTCTATTTGCCAGTTGTAACAATGCTGTGTATTTAAGGTCAGATTTAAGGCTTGTCTTTAAAATATGCAACTTTCATTTTACATTCCCACAGCACCATTTTGAATATTATCTGCTGAGAATAAATTCTTCTGAAATGGCCACTACAAGTGAGTTCTGGGGAGTTTTTCTCTTTTTTTTTTTACCTCAATTGCTCGCATATTGGGGGTTGAGGACTGTATTTTTTTTTCCAATTGTCTTTTGTATTTCCACTGAAGCTTCTCAGTGATAGTGCCTCTGTAAAAAGCGCTATACAAATAAAATTTTATTGAATTGATCCCTGTGAGTAGCTACACAATTGTGTATAAATGTTGTCTGTGACCAGAATGACCTCATGCAAACACTGAAAATTTGTACATATTGACAGTCAAACAAACAACACAATACATATTATTTTATTTTTACAGTGCATATTGTATGATGATGTGATTTCACATTCAGTAGAGGAAGAGGAGAGAGGAGAACACTTTCAATTTGTTTTGTAGATCTCATAAGTGAGGAGACAGTTCATGTTAAATTCTGAATTCATGATTAAGAGAAATCAAAGAGAGAAAATAAGAATAAGAATAAGAATAGCAATAATAGTAATAACAATAATGATAATAACCATCTTAAAATTGTCTTGAGTGCAGGTGCATGTTTTGAATTACTGGTTTTCTTTAAGTGACCAAAGAGCCTGTGTAGCATATGCAGCATATTAGGGCAGTTTCCATCCATCCATCCATCCATCCATCCATCCATTATCTAACCCACTTATTCCTGGTCAGGGTTGCAGGGTTAGGGCAGTTTAAACACCTAATTATTATGATAAGCAAATTATTAAATAATTAAATAATGCTTGAGTGTGTTTGTAACAGGGGATGTTAACACAGAGAAGGATCCATGTGGAAGACACAGCACTGACCTTGAGCGTCCAAACAGTAAGTTAATACCACTGATCTGTACTGTACTGTACTGTGTCATGTCGTCCATAAAGCATAATAGTCTCTTGAGTAACAGTATTTTTTTAAAACACATCCTGAATTGGCTTTCAATGGTGTAAAATAGCTAATGGACTATTATTATATAATAATTATTTAGAAAATTCTTATGGTCTTTCAAATAGCTCAAGGAATTTTCTAATAATTATGAGATATCTAATGTCACATTCAAAAGAAGAGATATTAAACACTTTCCACACCACATTTAATGAGGGTAATTCAGCAAAAGTATATATAAAGTATATATAAGTTTTATCAATAGCTGTCATAATGCAAGGTTCACATTTCGTCCATAGGCCATTGTACTAATCTGCCTGTCTAAATAACAGTTTATAGTTAAACTCACATGAGTGCCTGAATGTGCATTTATTTTATTACTTTATACCTCCAGTCCTTGTATATATAAATCCAAAAAAGCTAATTTTTTTGTTTTGTTTTGGAACATGCTTTTTTGTCATACATTTAATTATGAAACTGAGCTATTTGCACCAGCTGATGCCTAACCTTTGGCACGTTAAAAAGGATATAATTCTATAAACTGGCAAAATGTATACTATTGTTCTAATAATTTTTACAATATAATAAATGTTAAATGATTTGACATTGTCTTATTATAATAAAATCCGTGTCGTGCTTTGCAGTGTCTGAGCTGAGGATTGTGCTGCTGGGGAGGTCTGGAGAAGAGAAGAGTAAAGTGGGAAATATCATCCTGGGGAGATGGGCTTTTGAAACTGAGCCCTCCTTCTTTTCAGTAAAACAGCAGTGTGATAGAGCCAGTGGACAGGTGGATGGGAGATATGTGACTGTGATCAACACTCCAGACTTACTGCATCACCAGATCTCTCAGGATGAACTAGAGAAGCAGATGAAGCTGTGTGTCTCTCTGTCTGACCCAGGGCCCCATGTGCTTCTGCTGGTGCTGCAGCCTGAGAGATTTACAGAAGACGACAGTGACAGAATGAGGGGGATTCTGCACACTTTGGGTGATCAGGCCTTTAAGTACACAATGGTACTGGTCACCCATGCAGGATACAAAACAGATGTTTGTATTGATAAGCAAAAAGATCTCACTGAGTTGTTTATTGAAGAATGCAGAAGAAGGCATCACAGGTTCAATAACATAGACAAGACTGACCGCACCCAGATTATTGAATTTATGGAAAAAATTAACATGGTAGTGAAGGAGAATGAAGGAAGATATCTCACCTGTGAGATATATAAGGAGGTAGAATCAGGTACAGCATCAACACCAGAGGACTCACAGACAGGAAGTGAGCAAGATTTGGGGAGAGAGAATAAACCACAAGCCTTGTCTGGAGAAGAAGAGAAAACTCAGGGAAAAGAAATTAACATTTCCAGTGAGTATATGCAATAATTAAATCAAATTATAAAACCAAATTGACAATTGCTGTCCTTTGTTATCCGGTAGAGTTTGTTACCAGTGTTGTTAGGCAGTTCACTGCCGTGTTTCTTTTCAGAAATTATATCAGTTTTAAGATGATACCTTTCTGTTTATATTAGCCTGGATTAGGGTAATTGGATTGCATTTTTTTGTTAGTTGTTACCGATGTTGTAGGCAGTTTGCTGCTATTTCTCTTGCAGAAATTATATTAGTTTTATACTGATACCTTCCTGTTTATATTGGCCATATTAGGCACTGGATTGATTCTCTTGTTGGTTGCACCACCAACAACAACAACAAAAAAAAAGCCGGAAGGAACCTCTGTGCCCATGAGGACAGACGCTACCTGAGGCTTCCACACCCCCTCGCGGCCCTTCAGTGCCACTGCTTCGGGCCCTTGGCTTCAATCAATCAATCAGACTTTATTTATATAGCACCTTTCATACAAGTAAATGCAGTTCAAAGTGCTTTCCATGCAAATGATTGACAGGCAAATATCCAACAAGAATAAAAATAAAAAAAACATTTAATAAAAGAATAATAAACAATAAAAGAATAATAGACAATAAAAAAAGTAAAAAAAATATAAAATAAAAATGATTCGGGCCCTTTGTGTAAGGGGGGAGGGTCTGTTTCGGAGGACCAGACGCGACAGAAAGGAATCAGAAAGTCTACACCAAGTGCAGACCAATAGAATGGAAGGATCTCCGCAAAGGGAAAAATAAATAAACGGAAAACCAAAATAACTCCGTCCTCAATCCGAGAAAGCACTGCAACGGAGACTTAAAGTGGAGAAAAGAAAACAACCCGAATTATACGGGCGACAAAACTCGAACTACGAGAATAGGTATAAACAGAAAATGAAGTACCTCTAACCTCCAGTAAGATTTATTTATTTAAATAAATCAAAGCAACCTCACTAATAGGGAAGAAAAACTAGCAAGCTTAAAAGACAAGCAGTGAGGCTAAACTCCTCTAACTCCAAACAGCAGAGAGTTAGAAGGAGAAAAAATAATTAAAGCAGCAAACCAAAGAGGGTAGAGAAACAAGGACAGAAAAATAGAGTGAAAACGGAAAAAGGAAGATCTAAAAATAACCTGAACTTTTAAACTCTAACCGGACCTTCCTGCTTTACTTGAAGAGACTTCAAGCAAAACAGTCTCCGTGTCCTATACCGTACCGGCTACCAGTGAAATGAGATATAACATGGAAGCACGGAAGAAGGAAGACGCAGAGTTTAAATAACCGGCGGAAGAGCCGCACAGGTGCAATCACTAATTGTCGGAACGAACGAAAGCCGGACACGGACATTTAAGCAAAGAAAAGAAGTCCAACAGGCGCTAGAGGGAAAGCGAAAAAATAAAAGAAAACGTAAGCCTGCAGACCATGACAGGACCCCCCTACTAAGGGGCGACCCCAGACGATCCCTTAGGCTTATCTTTTCGAAAATCCCTGATGAGTTGGGAATCCAGAATGTCTCTGGACGGTACCCAGCAACGCTCCTCAGGGCCATAACCCTCCCAGTCCACTAAGAACTGAAATCCTCTACCCACGCGTCTCTCGGCCAAAATGCGCCGCACAGTATAGACCGGGCCTCCCTCCACGAACCGGGGGGTGGGTGGCGGCTTGTCCGCCGGGGCAGGGGCACTAATGAGCACGGGTTTCAACCGAGAGACGTGAAAGGTGGGGTGGAATAATTAAATAATTAAATAATGCTTGAGTGTGTTTGTAACAGGGGATGTTAACACAGAGAAGGATCCATGTGGAAGACACAGCACTGACCTTGAGCGTCCAAACAGTAAGTTAATACCACTGATCTGTACTGTACTGTACTGTGTCATGTCGTCCATAAAGCATAATAGTCTCTTGAGTAACAGTATTTTTTTAAAACACATCCTGAATTGGCTTTCAATGGTGTAAATTAGCTAATGGACTATTATTATATAATAATTATTTAGAAAATTCTTATGGTCTTTCAAATAGCTCAAGGAATTTTCTAATAATTATGAGATATCTAATGTCACATTCAAAAGAAGAGATATTAAACACTTTCCACACCACATTTAATGAGGGTAATTCAGCAAAAGTAGAGGTTTATCAATTGCTGTCATAATGCAAGGTTCACATTTCGTCCATAGGCCATTGTACTAATCTGCCTGTCTAAATAACAGTTTATAGTTAAACTCACATGAGTGCCTGAATGTGGATTTATTTTATTACTTTATACCTCCAGTCCTTGTATATATAAATCCAAAAAAGCTAATTTTTTTGTTTTGTTTTGGAACATGCTTTTTTGTCATACATTTAATTATGAAACTGAGCTATTTGCACCAGCTGATGCCTAACCTTTGGCACGTTAAAAAGGATATAATTCTATAAACTGGCAAAATGTATACTATTGTTCTAATAATTTTTACAATATAATAAATGTTAAATGATTTGACATTGTCTTATTATAATAAAATCCGTGTCCTGCTTTGCAGTGTCTGAGCTGAGGATTGTGCTGCTGGGGGGGTCTGGAGAAGAGAAGAGGAAAGTGGGAAATATCATCCTGGGGAGAGGGGCTTTTGAAACTGAGCCCTCCTTCTTTTCAGTAAAACAGCAGTGTGATAGAGCCAGTGGACAGGTGGATGGGAGATATGTGACTGTGATCAACACTCCAGACTTACTGCATCCCCAGATCTCTCAGGATGAACTAGAGAAGCAGATGAAGCTGTGTGTCTCTCTGTCTGACCCAGGGCCCCATGTGCTTCTGCTGGTGCTGCAGCCTGAGAGATTTACAGAGAAGGACAGAGACAGAATGAGGAGGATTCTGCACACTTTTGGTGATCAGGCCTTTAGGTACACAATGGTACTGGTCACCCATGAAGGATACAAAACAGATGTTTGTATTGATGAACAGAAAGATCCCATTAAGTTGTTTATTGAAGAATGCAGAGGAAGGCATCACAGGTTCAATAACATAGACAAGACTGACCGCACCCAGATTGTTGAATTTATGGAAAAAATTAACATGGTAGTGAAGGAGAATGAAGGAAGATATCTCACCTGTAAGATATATAAGGAGGTAGAATCAGATACAGCATCAACACCAGAGGACTCACAGACAGGAAGTGAGCAAGATTTGGGGAGAGAGAATAAACCACAAGCCTTGTCTGGAGAAGAAGAGAAAACTCAGGGAAAAGAAATTAACATTTCCAGTGAGTATATGCAATAATTAAATCAGATTATAAAACCAAATTGACAATTGCTGTCCTTTGTTATCCGGTAGAGTTTGTTACCAGTGTTGTTAGGCAGTTCACTGTCGTGTTTCTTTTCAGAAATTATATCAGTTTTAAGATGATACCTTTCTGTTTATATTAGCCTGGATTAGGGTAATTGGATTGCTTTTTTTTGTTAGTTGTTACCGATGTTGTAGGCAGTTTGCTGCTATTTCTCTTGCAGAAATTATATTAGTTTTATACTGATACCTTCCTGTTTATATTGGCCATATTAGGCACTGGATTGATTCTCTTGTTGGTTGCACCACCACCAACAACAACAACAACAAAAAAAGCCGGAAGGAACCTCTGTGCCCATGAGGACAGACGCTACCTGAGGCTTCCACACCCCCTCGCGGCCCTTCAGTGCCACTGCTTCGGGCCCTTGGCTTCAATCAATCAATCAGACTTTATTTATATAGCACCTTTCATACAAGTAAATGCAGTTCAAAGTGCTTTCCATGCAAATGATTGACAGGCAAATATCCAACAAGAATTTTTTTTAAAAACATTTAATAAAAGAATAATAAACAATAAAAGAATAATAGACAATAAAAAAAGTTTAAAAAATATAAAATAAAATAAAAATGATTCGGGCCCTTTGCTTGGTGTTGGACACACTCCGTTCCTGTTGTTGAGGGCAGTTCACTGCCGTTCTTCTTGTCAGAAATGATATCTGTTTTAAACTGATAAACATTTCTCTGTATATTAGCCCGTGTTAGGTTATTGGAGTATTTTTTTGTCAGTTGCGGCAACAACAGCAAAAAAGAGGGCCTCGCGGCCCCTCAGTGGTACTGATCCGGGCCCTTGGCTTGGTGTTGGGCACACCTCAACGCTGAGTATGTCATGAGGTGTGCAAAATCCGGGAAATGGTGGCGCGTCTGGGGAGGAAGTCCCACCTGGGCAATCAGCTTTCATGGAGCATGGTGAGCTGCACTTACAGGGGGCCGGGGCCAGGAAGCGTGCTAAGAAAGCGCCGGCATCAGGAATCTGAGTTCCATCAGCTTCAGCTGCAGGTGCAGGTAATGCAGCAGACCCTGCAAGGGCTAATAGTATCTCAGCAGCAGTCACACAGGCCCCAGGGACCCGGTGACTGGACCCTCCTACCGTCACCCCGACGAGCTGTCTATTACAGTATCAGACAGCCTGTAGCATCGGCCTGACCCCCAGCAGTCAGGCTGCTGCGCGAGCTCTCCCCGACGAGATTCTGGTGTTTCTGCAAAAGGGAACAATAACACCCCTGCCCTCGGTGGCAACGTGTTTTATTTGACATATTTCCTGGCACCTGAGATGGATAGAGGATTCCACCCCATCCTAGGCCAGAGAGGGCTCAACCGCTTCCTAAAGCGCCTGCCCCTTCACATGATACGCCTTTTCAGTCTCCTCCTACTGGTGAGAGACAGTGACTGGTTCATACTTCAACATCCCCATACACCGGGATCACCAGAAGTACCTCCGCTTTTCCTTCCAAGGCACAGGGTACGAGTACGCGGTCCTTCCCCTGGCCTAGCCCTGGCCACACGCACTTTTATGAAGTGCATGGAGGCCACACTGATCCCACTCTGTCGCCAACACCCCCTCTAGAGAGAGGGTCTTTCTGGGCCTGGTTTTGGACTCTCTGACCCAGAGACCCCATTGGCACTCGAACCGAGTAGCCTGCATGCTTGGCCCCTAGATGGGAGTAGCCGCAGGACCTAGAGCCAGCAGTGCTGGAAACACTTCAGGCATCAAAAGCCCCCACCACAAGGGTGCTTTACTCCGGGAAGTGGGCAGATTTCAGCGGTTTTACCCAATCTGATGTGACATTTCAGCCATCTTGGCATTCCTCCAGTCCCTCTTCGAACCCATACGTTTTGCAGGGTGGCTTATAGGTTTGCCACCTTTGACTCACAAAAAACATGGACAACGCATTTCACAAAATAAATAAATAAATAATAAGCTATGTCCCCCATGAACCAAGAGACTCAGTCCATGTAAGCCTATTCATATTTCAATTTTGTGCATATATTCTGTGAAAGTCTGGAAAGTCAAATAGACTAGATTTTATAAATACTGGGACATTTGGTGTTGGGACAGACAGTCAAAAACAAGGACATTCAAGGGAAAACCTGAACGGGTGGCAACCCTAGTTGCTTAGCTAGCTAGTGATTCCTATTTTCATTTCAAGTTTGGCTGTATTTTTTCACATACTGTGTGTATTCCATATTCCATTTATATTGTGTTTGTTGTGTATTATAACCTCAGAATTACCAGCCCAGTTCCCTACACTGCTGCTTACGTCACCAGAGCAGGACATTTTAAAGTCAGGCAGGGTTCCTCAGGGTGACACTGCAGTACTTCCTGTCAACCAGTTGTTATCAGTGAGAGATGCGCTACTCCTGCTGTTACATTAATTTGTGACCTGTAGTGTATTGGACATGTGGGTGTGCTTTACTTGCAGTGTGGCATGTGTGTGGTGCATCAGAAACAAAATCTGTGGATTCTAGAATGGGGAGAAAAAAATGTGGGGAGGGGTGGGGCTGCTAAAAATACGAAACAAACAAATCAGCATTTCAAAAATTGTACTAACATAGATCTGTTTTTTCTTTCCTTTTTAACAGACAGACCCCAGCGGAAGAGAAAAATGAGTATTGATATGCCCCCAGACTGTGAGTAAAGTTAAGTCTGATCTGAAGTTCCCTCACAGAAAAATAAACATTATTCTATTCTATCTACTGATAGCATGAGTGTATGTGCAGGGGACCAGGACCTTGCCACTTATGTGGTGATATGCATTTCAGGATGTGTGACTCTCTGTAAAATCATATTTTTCCTGGTTGATTAGCTAGCTAGTGATTTCGATTTCCAGGTCATTTAAAGTTTGGCTGTATTTTGCTCTTCTGAGATTCCTGAGAGCCTTTTGTTTAATCTCAATGGTACTCTTGAATTGTCCAGTATCAAATTTGATATTCTATATATAAATGTTGGGAGGGGTGGGGCTGCTAAAAATACAAAACAAACATACATACAATCAACATTTCATAATTTGTACAAACATCAATCTGTTTTTTTTCTTCTTCTTTTTAACAGACAGACCCCAGCAGAAAAGAAGAATGAGTATTGAAAGACCCCCAGTCAGTGAGTAAAGTTAACAGAGCTACAGCTCATTAAGTCTGATCTACTGATAGCATGGGTGTCTGTGCAGAGGAACAGGACCATGCCACTTACTTGGTGATACAGTCTGTTTAACTGAAACTATATAGTTGAAAAATCAAAATTTCACAGCTGTGCTCTAATGAATCTTAGTGGATGCCTAGTTTGGAATTTAGATGTGTTATAAGGAATTCTTGCATTTCAGGATGTGTGATTCTCTATAAAATCATATTTTTCCTGGTTGGTTAGCTAGCTAGTGATTTCCATTTCCAGGTGATTTAAAGTTTGTCTGTATTTTGCTCTTCTGAGATTCCTGAGAGCCTTTTGTTTAATCTCAATGGTACTCTTGAATTGTCCAGTATCAAATTTGATATTCTTTTATATCTCTTACACAGCAAACATTAATCACACAGTTTGCTTCATGTATTTCAAAGGTGTGATTCTATTCTTTTTCACCCGGACATCTGACTTCTTCCACTATATCAAAGATTGTGGTGACAATGACAAATTGCATCTGGGGATTTGTGGAGCACTCAATTTGGTCTATAGTTGGAATAGGTCACACTATTTTGCATTCCACTTAATGAAACAAAATGCAGGTTATTAATGGAACTATTACTGAGCACTAGCTGTCACTCTGGGTGGAATTCAGGAAAGGATGGCCACTGATGCACAGGAAATGGGGCCTGACGTTATATTAGGTTCCATGGTAACAACTTGGGGAATAAAATACTCGCACATCATCGTAGAGAAAAATCAACTTAATCTCAACTAGCGGGCATCCTTAGTTGATAGAATCAGTTTCACGTCTATCTAGCTGGGTTAACATACTGCCTCTTACAATAACTCTGGTGTCATACTTTGCAGTGTCTGAGCTGAGGATTGTGCTGCTGGGAAGGTCTGGAGAAGAGAAGATTAAAGTGGGAAATATCATCCTGGGGAGAGAGGTCCTTTCAGTAAAAGATGAGTGTGAGAGAGCACAAGGTCTGGTGAATGGGAGACGTGTGGCTCTGATCAACACTCCAGACTTACTGGACCCTCAGCTCCCTTACAGGAAATTATTCTATCAGATAGAGAGTTGTGTTACCCTGTCTGCCCCAGGTCCTCATGCACTTCTGCTGGTGCTGCAGAGCGGGAGGTTTACAGCACATGATAGAACAACATTAGAGAGAATCCTGCACTCTTTCAGTGATGAGGCCTTTAAGTACTCAGTGGTACTGGTAATACATGGGAGTAAAAGATCTTTTAATCTTGGTAAGGATCCTGTTAAACCAGTTGTCCAAATGTGTAGTGGAAGGTGTCACATATTCAACAAAACCGATGTGATTGATTGCACCCGTGTTACTGAACTAATGGAGAAAATAGACCAGATGGTGAAGGAGAATGGAGGAGGTTTCCTCAGCTGTGAGCTATTCAAGGAGCCAGAATCAGCTGCACTTGGAGCGATGGAGGGCTTACTGATGGGGACTGAACAGAAGATGGAGAGGAAGCAGAGGCCACAGGCGCTGCCTAGAGAACAACAGCAAATGGAAGAAGAAAAAGGTAATAAAAAAAATTCAAATAAAAACAGTCAAAGAAGAGTCATGATGAAATTAGTTTGTATCACAAATGGTGAAAATTGATATGGTAGTTAAGTTAACCTTTAATGCTTCCAAACACTGGATAAATAAAGGTAAATCAAACCTGAGAGAAAATCTGGCTATAGGAAATTTAGGCACATCACTCTGAATTGATACAGAAAACATTGAAAATGTATAACTGATTATTGAGAACCTAACAACTTGCAAAGTTCAGATGTTACTATATGTTTATAAACCATATTGCCATTTACCACTAAAAGCAGATGAAAATGCAGGTGTTGTGGTGGCGCAGTGGTAAAAGCGCTGACTTTCATTTGGTGCACACTGAGGATCAGGGGTTAGAGTCCTGGTCCTGCCAGATCCGAGTATGGCCGGTGCCTTGAGGGAGTGGCAATTGGGTGGCCGTTGCCGGGGTGTGGGGGGGAGAGCTTGGCTGAGTGAGATTCATCACATACAAGCGGCGGGAACAAGAGTTGGGAACTATGGTCAGGAGCTCGGACGTGTCGTGACATGGCGCCCTCCTTCCTGCAGTAGCGAATTGAAGAACACAGGGGTACAGTTGGCCACAAAATTGGAAGAAAAAGGGGAAACATTCCATCCATATCTACTGTATTTCTGGCAGGAGAGTGATGGTTTAAGGCTTGTTTGATACGTCAGACCCTTGATGACTTAGAGCCATTTAGCCAACCATGTGTTTCCACACTGTTCCAGTGTAATTTAAAGCTAAATCTAGTCCCACCCCCAAATTCCCAGAGAGATCCATTCAAATGCAGAGGTTATGAACAGACAGGAACGGAACTTGGAGGGTCAGGAACTTGAACGGGCGCGGGTGCCCGCGGTCAGGAACAGGAACGGGCGCGGGGGCCTGTGGTCAGGAACAAGCAATCAGCCAGGGGACAGGCGCACAGCCTGGGGACAGAAGGCGCAGAGGTCCCATATAAATGTATGAACCATAAGATAATTAAATCTAGAAAGAGAGATGCATACATACTACATACAGTCAGTATTTGGACAGTGACACAATTTTTGTTGTTTTGGCTCTGTACTGCAGCACATTGGATTTTAAATGGAAAAGTGACTATGAGGTTAAAGTGCAGACTTTCAGGTTTAATTTGAGGGTTTTTACGTCCATATCAGGTGAACGGTGTAGCAATTGTAGACATTTTTATAATAGGCCACCCTATTTTAGGGGACCAAAAGTAATTGGACAATTTAACATTGAAGGTTTTTACGTCCATATTAGGTGAACGGTGTAGCAATTGTAGACATTTTTATAATAGGCCACCCTATTTTAGGGGACCAAAAGTAATTGGGCAATTTAACATAAACTTTAATAAAGTCAATGGGAATTGGGGGGTGGGACTGGATTAAACTGTAAATTACATGGGAACAGTATGGACAGGGGCGCCGCCAGGGATTTTGGGCCCCATGAAAAGATTACTTAAATTAAAGGTTGGATTTGTCTTATTTTTTCAGGGGTGCCAATAATAGTGGAGGGCACTGTATATGTGTATTCCATATTTTATGTAATTGTTGTGTTTTAAATAATACGGGTTTGTGTTACTAACAGATGTGAACACAGAGAAGGATCCATGTGGAAGACACAGCCATGACTTTGAACGTCCATACAGTAAGTTAATACCACTGATCTGTGTTATGTTGGCCTTAAAACATAATAGTCTCTTGAATGAGTGACTGTTTGTACAGCACATCCTGAATGGGCTTTCAAGGGTTTACATTGCCCAATAGATTGTAAACATTATTTAAAATCATTATTATATTGGCCTGTCAAATAGTTAATGAGATATCTAATATCAGATTCAAAAGAGAAGATTTTGAACACTTTCCACACAACAGTTTTTAAACAGTGTATGCCATAATGCTTAGTTCACATTTCAGTATAACATGATTTATATTATTTTCCATAAATTAATAAAGCATAAATGACTGTTCATAATTATCTTGTAAATTGGATAAAGAGTGGTATTGTTTTTAACATTTGAAGAAGCAATCTGATTTAACCCCTTCGTGCAGAGGCTTAATTTTTTGTTTTGTGCCATTCTGTTTAAAGCTTTTTAACTCCAGATGTAAATGTTACACAAACACCAATAATGGCTTAAATTAAATAAGATCCATGTACCATTTATTATCATGTCTTAAATTAATTTATTTTCATAATTCATATGTAAATTATGGACATTGAATACACAACCCCCAGTGAAAAATGAAGTTCCACCACTCTAGTTTACAGTGAACCCCTGAGTCACATATGTGAATAAGGTAAAACTTTACATTTTCTGTTTCGCAAACCTCCTGTCTACTGTACATGTGTGCAAAATATAAAATGGATATGTATTACTGCTCAAGTCCCATGAGGCAATTTGAAACGGTATACCTTAGTGTCCAAACGTCTATCCAAAATGGATAATTGTGCAGTAATTTAGGAGATATTCCAAAGTTTTCAACAGATAAACTCTTTTTCCTCTAATCATTAGCTCATTTCCAACTTTTGCAAAAGTTTAGGGGAATGGTTTTGGTGTCCAAAAACCTATCCAGACCCATGAAAAACTATGCAAAGCTATCCAGAACTATCCAAAGCTATCAAAATGTGAACACAGCTTTATTGTCCATTTGAAGCACATTGTCACGTCCTATGTGGAGGCAATTAATGAGGGGCATGATTCTTAGATAATCAATTTATTTGTCTCAATTTAGTTTCCAGTGCTAAAAATGTCCACCACAGCCCCGTTCTGGTCATGAAAGGTAATTTAGTACCAATCAGTCAGACAAACAATGTGTGAGAACATGAACACAATTTTCAGGGTCAAATCAATTACTACAACAAAGTGAACATGGGACTTTTATTGTTCATGGCATGCATAGCTGCCTAGAGAACAACAGGAAATGTATGAAAGTAAAAAAAAATTAAACGGGAAATGTACGCACATACAGAAAACATTGAAAATGTATCAGTGATTATGGAAACACTGTCTGCTCAAGGGTCACAGCAAAGGTCATTTGCCATTTACCACTAAAATGGCTGAAAAATTGACAAAAACGTACCTGGGGAATTATGCTTGCATATTGATGAAAACTGAGGATGTACTGAAATGATTTTCAATATGCTCAAAATTACAATAATACAGTGAGATAAGTCACAAGATAACAGGCTCTTCCTCTTTATTCCAGTGGCTGGGGGTAACAGACTGAACTTGGTGTTGTTTGGGAGGAGAGGAGCTGGGAAGACTTCTGCAGGAAACGCCATCCTGGGACAGAGGGAGGCCAGTGTGGATCCCAGTTCCTCTCCAGTGTGGGAGAGGAGAAAGGGAGAAGTGTGCGGTCGCCTGGTTACCGTGGTGGAAATGCCAGCTATGTGTGAAGCACAGCTCTCTGCATCCACTGTGTCTCACCAGTGTGTCTCTCTCTGTGTCCCTGGAGTTCATGCCTTCCTCCTGGTCATACCAGCTGGTCCCCTCACTGATGAAGACAAGGGAGAAATAACAAGGATTCAGGAGTTATTTGGCTCCAGAGTCACTGATTACATGATGGTCCTTTTTACCCATGAATCGCCAACTGCTCAACCTGTTATTGACTTTCTGCAGCAGAATAAAGACACTCAGGAGCTTCTAAAGATGTGTGACAACAGGTACTTTGTTTTAAACACCCGGGACATTGTGAGCAGTCCAATAGGCCCACAGCTTCTGAAGGCTGTAGAGGAGATGAATAAAGCAACAGAAAGCTGCTTTACCCTGGATATGTACTGTGAAGCACAGCTGGAGAGGAAGGACCGAGAGCTGGAGGCCAGGTACAAGAATGAGCTAGAGGAGAAGGACAGGAAGATCAGAGAATTAGAAATTATCAAGGGAATATCACTGGGTAAGTATGGAGGGGTTAATTATTTGTTATATTATTCATTTTGTGAAAATAATTACATCAAATAATAATATAGTACACTTAGCAAAGTAATGACACAATGCATTTCAGAGTGCATTACTGACAATGTCACACTGAAATAGCACTGGAATAGAAAAGACGCAACTATAGCTGTATAGGTTTGACTTGCCTTGTGGTGCTAAACATCATGCTAAAACATCAATGTTAATTGTGTGTATACAAATGCCATATACTGTGTACCACTAGCTGTCAGAATCCAATCCTGGAGGGCCTAGGTGTCTGCAGGTTCAAATCCAATCCTGGAGGGCCACAGTGCCTACAGGTTTAACTCCAGTTCTGGAGGGCCGCAGTGTCTGGTTGATTTCCGGTATTCAATGTGTTTCAGGACCAATGATTCATTTAAGTCATTGATTGGCTGAAGAGTCCACACACCTCATTCCCAAGGTCTTAATTGGCTGCTGATTGAAAGGAATCCACAAATACCTACAGACACCTTAGAGTATATAATATGTAGAGACAGTGATGCCAAAAGAAACCAATGGGGACCACATCCGAACCAGGAAGATTCAAATTTGCGCCCATCTCACATGTGCAGTTGTGTCCTTGGAGTCACATGTTCAATGAGATTGGCACAGAAAGTGACGAGAAGCCTTACGAGTATGCAATTGGTTACCAACTAGCGTGCAAAAATACGACGTAGGCCAGAATAAATAATAAATAAATTCATATATTTGTCTGTGTGGTAAGAAAAAAATATTTGACATCAGAAAAATAATACACACATTTTAAAGAAATTTTTTTTTCTGTCAAAAATGAACAGAGCCCAATAGGGAAACTGGCTTTTTGAACGCAATTATAGATGTCAGCAGAGGGCGACATATCTGGTGCTGAGGTGGAGAGCCCAAACCTGGCCCCTAGACAGCCGCTCCAGCCCTCCAGGACTTGAATTTGACACCCTTGAGACATACATTCTATAACATTTAAAAGCTGTTTTTTATGCTCTTAATTCTCTGAAATTTCTCTTTGAATTATACTGTGTTTCTTCATTTTACAGGTATTGAGGGTAAAGATCAGAGCTCTGACTGTGTGAGGATAGTGCTCGTGGGGAAGACAGGAAGTGGGAAAAGTGCCACAGGAAACACCATACTGCAGAGGGAGGAGTTCCTGTCTCAGCCCAGTATGACATCAGTGACAAACTGCTCTCAGAAAGGAGAAGGGGAATTGGCTGGCAGGCGTGTTGCTGTAGTTGACACGCCAGGTCTCTTTGACACATCATTGTCTAATGAGGAAGTCCAGCAGGAAATATCCAAATGCATCTCCTTTTTAGCACCAGGACCTCATGTGTTTCTCTTAGTGCTACAGATTGGAAGAATCACAAAGGAGGAGAAGGACACATTGCAGCTCATTAAGAGTACCTTTGGTAAAAAGGCTGAAATGTTCAGCATAGTCATGTTCACAAGAGGGGATGATCTGAATGAATCCATTGAAAGCTTCATTCAAAGAGGTGATGCTGCTATCCAGAACCTGATTAAAGACTGTGGTGACAGGTTTCATGTGTTCAATAATAATGACATGAGCAACCGCACCCAAGTGTCTGAGCTGCTGGATAAGATAGACATGATGGTGCAGAAGAACGGTGGAGGCTGCTACACCAATGAGATGTTCCAGGAGGCAGAAATGACCATAAAGAAAGAATGTGAAAGAATACTGAGAGAGAAAGAGGGAGAGATGCAGAGAGAGAGAGAGATGCTGGAGGAAAAACATAAAGAAAAGATGAAAGAGATGAGTATGAGGATGGAAAAGCAGAGGCTAAAAGTAGAGGAAGAACGAACCCGTCGGGAAAAAGAGTTGAAAGAAAAAGAAGAACATTTAAGGGAACAGCTAGAAGAGTGGAAGAAAAGAGAGCAGGAAGAAAAAGTCAGAAGAGATGAAAAGGAAAAAATGAAGAAGGAAAAGCAAGAATTAAAGTTGAAGAGCAAAATAGACGAGATAGAGGAAGAGAAAAGGAGAATGAAAGAGGAGTGGAAACAGAGGGAAGTGGAAGAGATGAGGAGGGCAGAAAGAGATGAGAAACAGAGACAAGAGCAGATAGAAGAACAAAGCAGAAAAAAGGAACAATTTGAGAAAAAGCAAGCAGAGGAAAAGAAAAAGAGAGATAGAGAAGAGCGGGAGAGGAAAGACCGTGAGGAGACAGAAAGAAGGGAGTGGCAACAGAAAATTAAAGAAGCGGAGCAACAGAAAAAAGAGGTACAGGAAGAGATGAAAAAAAGTGCTGTGAAATGGGAACAGGAAAGAGAAATGGAACGAAAGAGGAAAGAGGGGGAGGTGATGAAAATGAAACAGAAAGAAGCGCAAGAGAGAAGAGACTGGGATGAGAAACAAAAGAAAATGAGGGCTGAGTTTGAAAAAGAAAGGGAACAAGAAAGACAAATGAGACAAAATGAAAGGAGAGATAAAGAGGAAATGGAGAGAGATCTTGAAGAAAAGAAAAAGCAGTTGAAAAAACAACAAGAGGAATGGGACAAGGAAAGAAAAGAGGAGAGAGAGAGAAGCTCTAAAGAGGATGACCAGAGAATACAGGAGGAGAGAACAAGGCTGTTAAGGCTGCAGGAGGAATTTGAGAGGGAACGAGAAGAAGCGAGTCAGAAGAAAAAGAAGGAAGATCAGGCCAGGAGAAAAATAGAAAAAAAAGCACATAAAGAAATGGAGGAAGACTATGAAAGAAAAAGTAAAGAAAATAGGACGAAAAATGAAGAAGATGCCAGAAAACAAGCAGAGAAATTGAATGTCTTTAAAAAGAAAGAAGACTTAGTCTATTTGCTTTGCAAGGACAATCCTAACATCCTAAAACATCTGAAAAAAGTGTATGAGGATGCTCTAAATAAAGAGAATGATGAAAATACAAAGCTTTTCTTGAAGAAGGAAATCGAGAACATGCAGAAGAGAATTCAGGAAACTGTGAATTCAGGAAATGCTTCAGGAAACTGTGTAATACTGTAATGCTGCAACAGACATGCTTTCCTGTGATAGGCACTGGAATATACCATTATTTCAGTGTAGTTCTAGATCTTCATGTGGAATGCACCATTTGGACAGAAAGCTGGCTTTTAAAATGAAAATGATGAATATCAGGACTTTTTTAAATTTATGCCCCCCCCCTTTTTCTTCCCAATTTGTAATGGCCAATCATGCTCATGCTGGAATGTTCATTATAACCTCAGCTATTGATTCGGGGGGAATACAGACAACCTTGTTCAGCTGCCGCTTTTTATACCACAGTTCGCAAGTTGGGCTCGCACAGACATGAGTCAGAGGAAGATAAGTGATTCTGCTCAGTGATTGTAATGTAAAAGACACTTCATGTGTGGCTCGACATATGAAATTGCAAATACCAGACTGCGGGGCCCCTCCATACACTAGAACAGAACCATAACAGATACCAGACTGAGGGGCCCCTCCATGCACTAGAACAGTGCCTTAACAGCACGAGCCACCCAGCAGCCCCGTGGGACCCTGTATTACGAATTTAAAACCTGTTTGCAAATAAAGGTAGATCAGGAACATATGAGATTTTCTCATGTAAATGTAATGCCACTTTTAAACAGCCCCAGGACACTAGGTGTAGGATACTGGGTAGTTTGTTAGCAGACTGATGTATTATGTTTACAGCAGAGGGCTCAGAGTCAGTATTGTTTGTATTAAGTGTCAATTCCAGAAATGTCCAGTATGAGGGGATGCCCCACAGACATGAGCCCCGAGGTCCTGCTTCTACCATGTAGCTGCTGTTCGCTGTTTGTTGTGAAGGTTCAATATATGAATAAAACAAACACACACCTTCATTGCTTAGCCCTTTGAAAATTATATAATTGTATAAACATTCTGTGTTTATCACATGAATGGGAGTGTTCACTTCTGTATGGGCCAATTTTTTTTAATTTGCTGACATACAAGTAATTTTGCCTTTAAATATACTGTAATTGGCTTGAGCAATGTGAATCTTGAATAAAAGTATTAAATGGATATAAATGTGAATGTATTATTTGTATCATTTGTAATTCAACAAAACATGAACTGTCCAAAATTCTGAATGCTTTCCCAAGGGAATGTTTGTGTTATGTGTGTGTGTATGTACACACACACATCTGTGCATTGCAATACACCATGGACCATGGTGTAGTAACCTGATAGGATCTGAGCGTATGATTGGCTGATATCCTTGCTACAGGCAGCAGGCTTAGCCATGCACCTTTGTGTTGCTTGCTCAGGTCCCTCACATCCCTCTGACCTTGTTGCTCATTAGTGACCCCTCTGGTCATTCAGGAGCCTGCGGTCAGTCTGCCTGTGCTGTGTCTGAATCAGAGTCCTATCTACTGTGCCTTGTCTCCTGCGTACAGTGCACTGGCAGAAGTGTGCTGTTTAATGTACACTGTGTAGCAGGCGACGTGCAGTCCGCGAATAATATCCGCCATACTATTTTCCAACCGTACTGTGGAAGTGTCGTAAGCAGGTCGTGTTGCCATGTCCGCGGTTTTACAGCTAAATTGGGCTACTTTCAAGAGCAGTCACAGGTATAAATGAAAAGTCGCAAAGCACACACTTACTTTAAAAAGTATAAATATGATGATTTGTTTAAAATACGTTTGTTTCGGTTAAAAATATATTTTTGGGATAGTTTTGAGTCGCCATTTGGCTGAAAGGCGTTCAAGATCTGGCAACCCTGCGTCCCACCCTTGTGCGGCCATGTCACATTTGTTTTCATTGTATTTGAAGGAAAACGTCAGCGAAGCTGCGCCTCGTTTTTTTAAAACACATCATATTTATGCAACCAAAATGTTTGTGTACTTCTTGAAAAGTGTGCTCCTGAATGTACTCAGCAAAACCCTGGACGTAAGTGTATCACACAGGGGTTTAAAATATACTATATTTAGAGACAATTTTGCCTACTTAACGACTTTGTCGCACTGTCTACTCAACAAGCCTACCTAGTAGTATGGAAGGGTGCTGATTCAGACACTGCCCGGGTCTCAGGAGTGAGAAGCAGCAGCTGGCCATACTGACTGTGGAGTTCAAAATTGGCTGAAGATGTTGCAGAAATGTGACAGATGATTGCACATTCCAAATTGGGATGCTGTGACAGATAGGGGTCTAACACACACACACACACACACACACACACACACACACACACACACACACACACACACACACACACACACACACACACACACACACACACACACACACACACACACACACACACACACACACACACACACACACTTTTTCCCCCCTTTTGAGCAAGTGTTGCTAATGCCATGATGCGACACTCAGGTGCTTTCTCTCCAGAATGTGTTAAAGGGTGTGAGTCATGGAGAACAAGGGTGCATTCAGATCCAATGTAACACATTCCCTTCCTTTGCTCTCTTTCCTCGAGTGAGCTATATTGTGACAAAATTTGTGACGTGCAACAAGTTAACTTAACAGGTGCGGATAGACGAGGAAAAAAACTAAATGGAACTGAACAGCCCTCGCATCTGATATAGGAAGTGCTACCCCATAGAGTTCAAAAGTGACCGCCCACTTTTTCCATGTGGAGCATTGCACTTTAGGATTCCCTTCTTGCTGGAAGCTTGCATTTTATACCCTTCGTGGAAGGGAGGATAAACAATGGAGTGAGGGAATATAATTACTCCCTCCCCTTTTTTAAGTTGGAACTGAATCCCACTGGGTGTGATTGTCATATTAAATCTGGCATTATGATGATTCCCCCCTTGAAGCGAGGGAAGGGAATAACAGGAAGAAAGAGCATAAAATTTGGATCAGAGTGCAGCCCAGGAGTTAGTGAGTGAAGGAGAACAAAACCAGGAGCGCATTTCTATGTGGTAATGATTGCGATTGCACATTGATATGCCTTCAGTTCAGCCCAGCTGAAAATTATTTTTTAATATTTCACAGCAAAGGAGGGATAGATTGGCCATTGGGCCAGGGCCCACTTTTTGGGTGCTGGAGCTTGGATATCAAAGCGTTTATGGTAGTCTGCCAAACAAAAGCACATAACTGCGTTACCAAGGAGATTACCCTTTCTCCTTTTACTTTGTTTAGTGCCCATTTTTTTATTTATATTTTGTATATATTATATTTATATTATATTATATTTATATTATATTTAAATAATATAAATATAATATAAATATAAATAAAATTTATATATTTTTTTAATCGTAATGTGCTGCTCCTTTAAAATGGACAAAACTAGGAAAATTCCAGGCCCAGGGAAAAGGTCTGAAGGCTGGACTGCTGTGGGTCTGAGGACAGCTTCCTGCAGCTGGGGGGTGAGTCCACCTGTTTCCCTGATTGGTTTGTGGAAGCTGCTTTGCTCATATTTAGGTTTGGCTTTTCTCACATACTCCACACCTTCACTTTTGGTAGGAGACCATTTTGGCACATCTTTGGGGCCTGAAGAGAGGGATATAACACAGAAGTAAAACAAATAATTATGAAATGTCTATATGCATACTGTGGTATCTACAGTGCAATAAAAATACACATACTGATAAATTCAATTCAAGAGAAATAGCAGCACTTACAGTGGGCTTAATAGCTAGAAAGGGGTAGGGTGCATTTTTAATGTATCATGCCTGGTCTATAGTATTAAACAAGCATAATCCACCATTACTTATCTTACCCGACCTATTCGTGACCATTTATTTACCCTCACTATTCAGTTGGGTTGGCAGCGGGCTGAAGCCCTGAGCAGCAGTACCTCAATTAGCCACAGGAGGGGGAACCATCTCCATTCATTCCAAAAACATTCTGTCATGATGAGAATATTGCAAGTAAATTACCTTTACATAGTTGTTTGGAAAAACAAAACATTAATAAATCAGGTCCAAATTATAGTTAATTTATTAAAATTAAAATAATATGAATTTATCCTGCTACTTGTGTTTTTATCTATATAAATTGCAATAAAATGTTATTTCAATTATATTAATTTGCTTTGTATACTATCAGGGAACAATAAATTCAATACAATTTAACAAATTTGGGAGCAAATAAATCCCATTCTTAAATACATATAAAATGTTTGCTCTCGATAAACAATCAATGTTATTTTTCATAATGTGGTGTAGCACTGTTGCCTCACAGCAAGAAGATACTGAGTTCAAATCCCTTTCTGTGTGGAGGTTATATGTTCTCCCTGTGTCCACATGGGTTTCCTCCAGGTACTCCGGTTTCCTCCCACAGTCCAAAGACTTGCCAGTTAGGTTAACTGAATGCTTTAAATTGCCTGTAGGTTTGAGCGTGTGAGTGAATGGTGTTTGCGCCCTGTGATGGATTGGCAACCTGTCCAGGGGGCATTCCTGCCTCTCGCCCAATGCATGCTTGGATGGGCTCCAGCCCGTTTAAGGATCTACATGCTCAGGAATTCAAAACAATGCCTTTCTCTGCTGGTTTTCTGTCTATAAATATTCCAAAGCTACAACCTAGATAGATCTATCTATAGCTGCAGTTCTTAAATGTTTTTTAAATGCCAAAACAGTGAGCAGTTAGAGCTTTCCTGGCAGTGTTGTATAAAATCTGTGAGATGCCAAACAACAAGTTAGGCAAGTTTTTTTGCTGCTTGTTTTCTAACAATATATCCTGGTTTAAGAACTCACAATTATACAAGTTGGTCACAGTGTAGTTAGAGTCATGGTGTCTGTCTGTGTGTGGGGAGAGCAGAATGGGACGACAGATGGACACAAACAGTGAGTCCAGGTGAGTCCAGTTGAGTACAGCTCTGGGAAAGCCTTGCAGCTGGAATTTCTGCATGGTGCAACATAATAATAATAACAATATTATTAATAATGGCTTGCATTTATGTCGTGTTTTTCTCAAACTCATTGCGATTTACAGTAATGAGGAGGAAGCTCGTCAAGCACCAATGTGTAGCACCCACCTGGGTGATGCATGGCAGCCATTTTGTGCCAGAATGTTCATCAGCTGAGGTGGGGAGGGAGATTCAGCCAACTAAAATTAAATGTGTTTTCAGTACCAATTGTATGTAAAGAAGGACCTGGCTCTACTTAAATAATGTTTCTTAAAGAGGTCCATTGTTTACCTAATGTACAATCAACAGATTCCAAATTACACTTCCAAATAATCCCATTTAAGTGACATATAAATAATTAAATGGTTTCTTTGTTACATAAAGAATCAAGAGCACAAGAACTCACTGGAACTCACAGGAACTCTGAAGAAGACAGACAGTAAGTAGACTTGCAAACTACATATTTTTATTTGATACTACTTATATTATTAACATTCAACTAGAAATAGCGTGATCTTTTATGTAAATTGTAGGTGCATCAGAGGGAGTGGTTCTAATGCCACTTATGGTTTGAATTCCAGTCTGAAAGCTGACTGAGAGACTGAGTAACACTCATGCAATCAGGAACTGCATTTACTCCTGTCCTGTAAACAGGGTTCACTGGAAATAAGTTGAATTCAATGTAAAACATGGTGTCAACCCTTCTGATGTAGCTTTACACTCGTATTTAAAACATTTACCCATATCTCAGTATAGTGGTGGGATTGATTGAGATACCATGAAGACTTGTTGATCTAATCGTCAAACTTACAGAGTGCTGAATTTAGAAATTGGCTAAGGCAAAGGGGTAGGATATGTTATCAGATGTGCCATAAAAGTGTCATAAAATTCTACAAAAAAGAAAAGGGTGGATCATTGCATCATGCTGACAAATGTTAGTTTTAAAGCACAACCATATTCAGCACTTTTTTCGATCACCACTCTCCAGTGACACCTACTGGTAATCCCAGGAAACTCAAGCCGGCATTACCCCCGAATGGGAAAAGGCCCATATGGGCCATGACCGAATATGATCCCTGTTCCCTGCCCCCTGTGCGCCGTCCGCTCAGACTCCTGTTTACAATGTGCCTTCTGCCCTCACTTTGCAAGCAGTATGCGAAAGACATCCTGCAAAACTCTTTCCAAACTAGTGAGGAAGTAGTTTGTAATATGTCCTGCTCTTGTACTACAAGTTGTAGTTTCTACTTCAGGTTTACTTCCTGAAATTGTCAGATGTGTGTGCTCCTGAATCCCATCAACAAAACTCTGGAAATAAGGGTTTCATCCCGGGATTTTAAGTGCCCCCATTTGTGAGAAAAAGTCATCCACTCAAAAACTTTTTGACAAAGTTCACTGAATATGCACCCTCAAAGGGGCGAACGGATCATATTCGGTCATTGTCATGGTCAACCATATTAACCTGAATGTGTCATTTTACCTTTCACCCCTGGTTTGTTATATTAACCTGAATGTGTTATTAAAAAGGTAAATATTATTACTTACCTTTGACACATCAGTGAAAAAAAAATATATACAGTTAGGTCCATAAGTATTTGGACAGTGACACAA